>PNEQ01123238.1:27500-101779 GCA_003012365.1 Medauroidea extradentata | reverse complement strand
TTAAGTTTACATTATACTTAACACAATATACATTACAACAGCATAATAAATACACTTAAATCTTACTACCTTAAAATAACATGCCAGGGTTTTACCGAGTTACTAAAATTACTAATATGTGCATAAATGTCTTAACGTCCCCAACATGGACTCTCATTTACATACTGTAATCTCCACGAGATATCGTGGTATGTTACACAGCGTACATAATTTTGTAGATACGTGTAATAATAAAGAATGTATCAAGTATTTCTTGAATAGCCTTATTCAGTGTTCTGAATTATTCAAATACCTTCGTACATGCACAATCACACAAAATATAAAGTTCGGGGTTATAATGTTCTGTAGTTATGATAGATCTATGTGCCGAAAATCTTCAATTAATTTCTGCATACCAGTTTAATCACAGCAGCAAACCCTAATATTATCCTATAGTACACGATTAACATTAAATATTACGTATAATTATAAGACAAGTAGTTCTTGAAGAATGACAAAAAATATATGTGCACATTTCATAATTGTTTACAAAATATCGGACATACTACTATTTTAAACATTAAGTTTTAATGTAAAATTAAAAATTGTAAAAAATTAAAAGACATTACATTCGGCTTAGAGATTTTCAACTTTCTTATAAAATAACGGATCTACAAAATTAACACGTACAGATCTCAAAGCTTGTGTATGTATGTGTGTGTATATATATAATACCAAAAGTAAACTACTTAATACATATTAGTCAGATGATCGTCATAATACTATATGCTTACTGAGTATGATGAAATTAATTCAGGCTAATAAATAACAATTACTAGTGGAGAAGCACATACACGCAGAGAACTAGGTAATCTCATTATCATAGTTTTTATTGAGTAGCTAGATATTAAGACCTATACATATTTAACTGTATATGACCGTTGTGTAATGTTAGTATTTCCACAACTACGAAGTCCTACATTAAGATGTTTAAATATGTTTACCAATTATTATGTTGCCGGCGACGCAAGTTCACCTATGGATTCGGCACACATTCCATTACAATTTATTGACTAACAAATATAAAGTGACGTAACAAAATACTACAAGCAACCAAATTTTATCATATCTCCTTTCGTTTGTGCAACAATATCAGACTCATTCTTTGTTCTCCCTGAATCATCTTAACCTCTGATTTTATTTGGTATTTCTGACAGTCTGCATAAACCACGTCATCAGTGTGTTGTTCTAAATTTCCTTTTAAAGATTATAGGACTCTGTTTCACGATTTTTATTCGCTCTTCCCATTTATATCACCTCTTGCTTCTTGAGAAAATTTTCGGCAATTATCTTTTACTATATTAGAGGAAGTTTCTGACTTTAAAACCAGTAGGGCAAAAAGTTATTATAATTATTATCAGAATGAAAAGAGTGCCACAAGAGTTGCCGACTTTAAACAGGTTGTTTTAATACATTCCAGCCCAATAAAGAAAATTGAAAAAAATTAACTGCATTACAATTGCTTCCATTTAAAATTACATTAAATAAAAATTTAACTTTTTGTGGCATCACACATAATTTCTGGAATTTAATATCAAATTTGCAACACTGATTTTTTATCAAGAACAGAAAGGATTATTGAGGATATCATCATTTGGATACACTAACCAAACAGTGTATATCATGCTACTTAACAGTGCCATTAATTGTGCATAGCATGCAAAAATGTGTTCATAAACTAAAATAAACATATTTTCACCTGGCACTTGACACTAGCACCTCCATTCGTTACAAACAAGTGGACATTACTGCAGTTATAAAATAAATTTAAATTCGTCACGATGTCAAACTAATCGTTTTACGCGTTCGGAATAAAAACATTTCTATAATACTTATCATACAATACAATTACAAGTATGATATTGTAATACGTGAGCAAACAATACACTTTAAAGTAAGAAGCGTAGGAAACTCATAAAGGGTAAAGGAAATTTACGTATTCGAGTTTTTGTTTCAGGAGTTATTTATGAACTATATTATATTTGATTTAGTAGAACGTCCTATTGTTTCCAGTATTAATCAAAATAAAATTATTTTATGCAATATATTCTAATTGTGAACTCCCATTGCAACAACATTTTAAAATCTCAATGAATATTTTAATGTATGTACATACTATAATTATATAATATGATCAGTAGAGATGAGGGTTTATCGCAGGGAAACTTGACTGTTTGTTGGGTTTCAACGCACGTTCAGCTAGCCAGAAGTTTACAGGCTTTCGCTTGTACGTGGAGCTGTCGCCCTATTTGACTGAACAAATAAGAATCCCGCTATTGTAATATTTGATTCCTGTTATTGGTCTGCAGACAGCTACGTTGTTTCAGACGCACGTCACCCAATCATATGTGTTGCAATTTACTACAGCGTTTTCAAGGGTATATTGACATAAAACATTTTCGCCATATACCATCATCTCTAATAATCAGTTTCGTTGTCAAACAAACCAGTTTTATTTAAGCTTAGAATTTAACACCACAAGAGTTAAATATGATGCATTAAAATTTGTATCTGTTTCAGAAACAAAATTAATTGCAAAATTACTGAAAATTCGAAAATTTTCGCTTGGAATCATTTTAAAAAGTAATTTTAAAGTCAGCTTAATTCTCCACTTCATTCGAAATTGATGCTTTCATGTCTAAGATGTCCACTAAATAATGCTTACTAAGGGAATGTATCACGAACGTCTCTACTTACAAAAAGAAGTGCCTCACTTATTCATTGAATATTAAGAGGTCGTAAAGCGACGAAATGTGTTTTCAGTGAATAATCGATACTTCTAAAACCATTAAAATATCTAGGTGATTTTTTCTTCACAAAAAAGCTTTGAAAACTGTATATAACCCACTGGACGTAGAAATATGAAATTTTAAGGGTGACTTTCACTTACGCCACAGGCACCCACTAAGAATGGATTTTTCGAAATGCGATAAGTAATGGGGAGGGGAAAGGGTAAAATATGATTTTAATGGTAACTTATATCGACAGCGCTTAAAGCTATTAAGGTATCAAGGTGATTATCGCTTCAAAATTAGGCTTAAAAGATGTAATATTTAAATTTTTCGAAATTTAAAACTTAACGCTTTTAAAAGACGTAAAATTTATTTTCGATTAACCCTCGATAACTATTAAGCCCGGTGAAATATTGAGGTAAATTTTGCTTATGAATAATACTGACGCATATCCCTAAATAGAAATTTAAGAATTTTTTATATTCATCCTTTAAAGGGATTAAACAAACAAAACGGGGTTGCAATTTATCCACTGTATCTTTAAAACCCTTTGAGACATCGAGATGATTTTCAAATAGGAATACAACTTTACGTAATTAGGTCATGTAAAAGGTATTTGATGATTTTTCGAAACTCGATAATTTAGTGGGTAAAATAATGTAAAGTGTTCCAGGAATCCCGAACGACATGTATGACTACGGTGACGTAATTAAACTGAAAATTGCGGTAGACCGCGCTCTTAATACGCACACCTCTCGGAAACGGGCCTGTATATACAAATAATGTCTTAAGAATTCTGGTAACCTAGTTTTGCGTACTTGTTTGGATTACTGGTAGAAGAACTTGGATTCCAATATATAGGCTAGATTACCCAAGCGGTTTAACCGTAAACCTAACACTAATATCTATCTAATTTCAGACGTTTCTATAAAATGCTTAGTAACATTTGTTAACAGTAATACACATTTTCCAAAACCTACCATAATTTTATATAATCTCTGGTAGTGTCGTATAAATTAAGATAAAATAATTACGATAAAAGTTGTAGGGGAAATAATCCCAGAATTTTTTTCTTTTGCTCGAACGAAGTAATTCGGATGAAAACCTGTGGTAACACAGACACGTCTTGCTGATAACGAATATAATCGATGACCTGACTTAACTATTGCAATCAAAATGGATGTAGTGCTACTAAATACTAGTTTCTCAATATCTTGTGGTTACTACATATTGAAGGATCCAGTGTGAAGTAATAAACGCTTGTTATTTTCAGGGTGAACAGCAGTTGTAGTCAGAGAAACTGAAGATAAAGTCATCGATCATGAAATAAAAAATGTGGTACATAGTTTTAATTATTTTTATTTAAAACTTTTAACGTTCCTTAGATAATTTTTTCCCAGAAAGTTCTCAAAATTCGTGCTTGTATTTTTTACATAGTGAAGTAAATTAAGCAATTTGTGTTATATATTTTCTCTTTTGCTAAAATGTAACTTTTAAAATTGAAATCAAAATTGTTGTATATAAGATAATTTATTTTATGATTTTATAGTACTTTTTTTACATTAAGTTATATTATATCGTACTAGGATACTTAGCGTAAAATCATACTAACTTTAATGGGAACACTTCTACTATAAAAATTTATTTTAAAATTACATTCTTTGGATAGCGTAAGTAAAATGACCATTATGTTTCATTTAATTAAGCCATCAAATCAACTATTTTGTATACAGTTAAGAATTGCTGCTCGTTTATCCTCATTTAAAAAATTCGCTGTAGAAGTTTCATGCAATCTAAAAATAATGAATTTAAATCCTTAAGTTTTTTTTTAGTTCAATACAATGTTAAGTTTATAATTTTTCGTGTAAGAAAATAAGTATTCATATTTATGTCTGAAAATACCGAATTATTCTTACGTAACTATTTTATTAATCTTTCTCTTCCTCAGCACGACATACATTTACGTAATAGCCAAGATATATATGCTTTTTTTCTGCATATTATTTGCGCATATGCACTAGACATTACGTATAATACTAACAGAACACTACAGACATTGTCCTGCCTATGCTAGACAAGACACAATGACTGACATTTTTTGGTCAGCGCTTAACTTCGAGGTCTTAAGCGCTGGTGAGGGATGACATGAGGTGAGTATGGAGCAACACCGGAATGAGTGGGCGGGGGAAACGGGAGATCCCCGAGAAAACCCGCCGACCAACGGCATCGTCCGGCACAATTCCCACATGAGAACCGACCGACCCCGCCGGGAATCGAACCCGGATCGCTTTGGTGAGAGGCGAATGGTCTGACCCCTCGACCACCTCGGCCCCCATGATACTATGAACCTATTTTCAGGTCCACATCGAACGTAACGGATATAGCGAAAATATTCTCCGTGTGCAAATGTATAGGCATGCCAGTTTTCATGGCGGTCGGTTGAACGGTATAGAAGTTAATGCGTTGCAGTGCCATTTAGTAGCAAATTATAGCAAAATTAATATCGCTAAAATAATAGATGTGTTCAAATATCTACGTATACCAATTTTAATCGGTTTAACAGCATAGATATTGATGTGCTGCAGTGACTTACAGTGGCTAGTTGGTGAGTTAGAGTAAAATAGATAGCAAGAAAACCTTCTCCATGAAAAAATACATATATTTGCCAAGTTTCATGATGCTCAGTCAAACATGCATACATACATACATACATACATACATACATACATACATACATACATACATACATACATACCAACACATTGTTTTCTATGTGCCACAAAGGTATTTTAAGTTGTTTACTTATAAATGTCAGTTCTGAAACCTGGTGACAGATGTAACTTATCATTTTATAAGGTCATATTATCGTGTTTGTATACACGGCTAAGTAAAGCGAAATAAATCCATCTGATCGGCATGAAGCAGAAAAACGGTACAGAGAGCCACACGAAAATTGTATTTTCAATAGCAGTTTTAAAGTATCTTGGCCATATTTAAAATATCAGCAAAAGTTTATTTAAATTGATATTTTCGTTAGCCTCTAAAAGAAAAAACTTTGAAATAACAGAATATAAATCGGAAATGAAAAGAAAAGCTTAGTCCTAGCAGAACTATTCGACAAGAAGAACAAAAAGAGGAGTTTGTGACCGGCGGGCGATGAAAAGAAAACTTGGACGGCGCTCGAGCAACGAGAGAGCGAAACTAAACATGAAACACAAACAGCCGGGATGTGTCACCCGGGAATTGCGGTCAAGGGAAGAGATGGACAAACGGAACGGAAGTAAAAGGCAGACGATACGAGGAAGAAAGCTGCTCCATTGTTCGCTGGCATGCAGCTGAGCTTTCCACACTTCACGTCTCCTCAGAAATGCGTCGGCTCGCTCTGATACTGAATCCTACTTTGATAAAAGTTGTCCTCGCCAGTTGTCGGGGAATTTATGTGCTGAATCTTGAGATTCTATACAATGCCTTACTTACGACTGCAGTGACTTCCGTCGACAAATTAGGACATACTTTCGCATCGGTTATTTCATTATAATTATTTAGATAATCACTTTTTCTAGTACACAGGTAGCTATAAATTGTTCACGATTGATTAAAACCTTAGCTAGCATATGATTTTTTTTTATTTAATTGCTTCTGTATCTTTCCGCATCTTACTTATAGAAAATGGCAAAGTAAGTAATTTCTTTACTCTAAAATTGCACCGTTATCAAAAGTAATACTTCGATGAACTTCCAAAATACTTAATTTATACTAACATATTAATGAACAAACTAGCATTACGCGTAGAATTTCGAAGCCATAAAATGTATCGGTATTTTAAAACTGGCATTATTGACTAAGTATTTTCTTGATTTAATATGTTTTTCCAAAGAAATCAAAGATAATCATTATTTTCTTTAATAAGTTTCTAGACGCATTACGAAATAAAATTTTTTTGATCATGCATCCAATCATTTTGGATTTTAAAATTTCCGGAAATGTACTGAAAATATTATTACATCTGAAATGGATATTATATAACTAAGTATTGTACTCTCTTAAAATATTTGCTTTGAAAAAAAACAAGCATTCAAAACGTTTACGTATTGGCATTTTGAAGTAACACGCAACATAGTGCACAGACAGGTAGTGGCACAGATTTGCAGCAACAGACTTCAAAATTTTTATCTCATTTAAATAACAGTTGACATCGAAATTTATAAATACCTTGAATGTTCAATAGTAAAAAGAACGTTATACGCCATTAAAGATGATGGAGTCCCTACTGTACAACCCAAGTAAACACACACACACACTCTCTCTCTCTCTCTATCTCTTTTTTTTATTTAGACTGATGAAGAACATGCAAGAAGTACTATTGTGACTGTTAGCATGTTTTCAGTGCTGAATCATTTCAGCAGATAACGCAGTATTAATATTGAAATTTTGCGACGAAATGTGCGCACAAACCACACTTAAACTATGTACCACGTAGCCTACTATTGTACAAATTACATGTTCAATATTTTTAAGGAAAATACCTAATTTCTAACCTACAAGCGGAATTCAAGTAATATTTCGGCAATTTTATCAAATGAAAACTCTCCTTTAACGGTTTTGTAAAATAAAGCAAACAATTTTTCGGGCATTTATAGCACAGAGCACAGATGTCACATATTTTCTCACGTAATTTTACGGCAGTGGAATAGGTGACGTTACAATCAGTAATTTAGAATAATTTCCATAACGTGTACTGTAAGTAATTTTGATATACATACGTGCAAATTTCGCACTTTGTAGGCTATTTGATTCGTCTGTAATTATGCAATATAGGGTTGGATTCTTGCGCCTGGAAATTTAATTTTCAATTTAAAATTATGAGAAAACCATTATTATTGGTTAAAAATACTCGTATGCGATTTCAAAACAAACGTAATCAAAACTTAAAATGTTAGCACACTTATGATGTAATAGAGTAAAAATGCTATCTTTTGAGTAAATTGATTGGGATTAAAAATAATAACAAGTTCAGAAAACCAGGATTCGTACTTTACTTGCAGTATAGATGACAAGTAGAGAGCTGATTGCCTATCCCTTTCCATACTGTGAAGTGATTCCTAGATCTAATCAGCTGTTGATGGGCACTGAGCGAAACAAGATTCTTATTTATTACTACATAGCGGTGAGCTCATTGTATTTAAATATCACTCACATTTAAAGCAGCATATGCAGAATGATTCGTTGTCGGATATTACCACCATCCATCGATTCTCGTTCATTTTAGTGTAAAATACGAGTTTGTTTACATGTTCTGTTTACATTGTCTTGGAATCATCTGTTTTCCAGTAATTTAACGAATGAATAAAAATGAAACTGTTGTGTATTGATTGTAAAAGATTCAGTAGTCTATAAATCTCATTTGTCAAGGTCTTTTACCAATGGATGTCGCAAAATTAATTATTTTGTAGTGTTTTTCGTATATTTTGCCTATCGCTGTATGTCGGTTTCACAACAAAGGCACCAAACTATCTTAAGTTATCTATGTTCCAAGGAACTTTACATTGGAATTTCCAAGAAAACTTCGAAAAACAACACGTTTAACCATTTTTAGCGGCAATGTATTACTTATATAACATTAGGCAGCAGGAAAAGGATAAAATAAACTATGTTAATAAAAACCAATTCTGATATTGCTCACTATAAAGAAAGAATTAAATAATGTGTAAGACTACGATATTTTACGACGAAAAGTAGAATGAGTGATTTGTCATTTACTTTTCAGAAAACTGTGAATTTAGTGGTATACTAATTTTATGTATGTTTTAATGTTGATTGTAAACAATGGACTGCTGTATGTCTTGTAGTGACATCTATCGGAATACGAAAATTATAAATTTTATTTCAATTAGAAAGCTGACATTTCATGATTTTTTTATCTTAAGTAAATTAATACATCTTAGCTTTTAATATTGTATTTATGCTCTATCTTGATTATTACTTATGTATTGGCAATAAATTAAACAATCACTTGTTCTTTATTCGTAAGTTTAGGTTCATAATATTTTAACTACAAATATCTACGAAATAATAAAATTTTATTTAGTTGCCCATACTCTAATATGTGTGATTTGAAGTTTGTATTTCGAATGCGTAAACACTTAAAGCAACTTGTGACAATTGTTTTTAATTTGAATATGTTCCGTTAAATGGGCAAATTTAAATTCAACGCAAGACACATAGATTTATTAACGTTGTAAAAATAATGATTAAATTGAGACACCTAATTAAACGTAATGAGTATACATTTCTTTCTCTGTGCTATGAAGGTATCCAAAAGATTGCAAATGCATAGTGTGGGAGTACTCCTATAATTCACGAGGCCTGTGTAGTATCTTCTTGCTGTGTGAGATAATAGTATGTATAATATATATATATATATATATATATATATATATATATATATATATATATATAATCAATGTAAAAAGAAAGAAGGTTATTGTGCTGCACAAAAATAAACTACGTTTTATATCATTTTCCTCTTGGATTACTTGATAGAGATAACATGGTTGTACGGAATATTTAGTTAAATTTCGGTTGTTATGTAATGTCTAGAACAAACATACTGAGGGATGCGGTTCGCAGGTAAAGTTTTTTTGTTATGTTATAATAAGATACAGTGTTATGAATAACTTGTTGAAAGGGTTTATATGGTCCTCTCCGCAGTGCTTTGAATGCAGTGCCGCATTTTTTAAAGAAGATAGCTGTGCCAAAATGCATTCAGACTAATAAAGCGTTCGGGATACAGTGAGCACTAAAAATTTAACCTTTGAAATATATCACTAGTTGTTACTGCATATAATTCAACATTAACTCTAGTTGCCTTACTGCTTGTATGGTTGGCAATGAAATTACGCTATATAGTTACATACAGGCAACGGTATTCACTATGTTTAACTGGAAGTTAAATTACTTTAATTTTACAATAAATTATAAAGCATTTACTCAAATGTGTTAGACTTTTCTGCCTCAAGAAAGTATTACGTACCTGCAAACATTTTACACATTACGGAGCGCCGTTAATCTGACATACACATAGGGATCTTGAATTAAAGAAGTATAACGTTTTTTTTTTCGGCAGTAAGTATCAACACCAACTTACAGTTATAAAGTGCTATCAAATCAGTTTGTTAACTAATTGCGACAAAACAAGTTTCAATGAAGCCATGAATGTACAGGTTTTTAAAGAAATTGTGTTATAAACTTTGCGAGAGGAAACGTTATAAAAATGAGGTAAATGTACGTAGTTCAAATTTTTGGCTGGCACAATACAGTTGTGGAGGGAGTGGAAGAAATCCGAGATTGAAAATTGGAAATTAAAACCAACATTTATTATAATTACCAAAGTTAAGGAGGAAAATAATGACTTCCCTTGTGCGATGTAATAATAACAATATTTGCATCCCTGTAAAAGAAAAAGTGATTTTGTACATATTTCACCTTAATCAGATAAAAGGTTTTATTATATTTTAAGATTTTTGGAATGAACTTACGTATCGTTCCACAGCACACTTTAATTGAACTCATGAATAACGTCTGCGTCTACAAAAATAGTTATAAAATACCTACTGTAACAAAACAAAAGTTCATATTAGCATATCCGTTACGCAATATAACAGACAGTGTAATAGTTTCCATGGAGCAATACAAACATGACACAATATAAAAATAAGTGTACAGATTGTACACTAGGTGTAAAGTGAGTTCAATGTTTCAACACTATACACTCTCAAATGGAAACTGAAAACATTTATAGTTCCCCAGCGATTTTCCACAGATTCAAATTGTTGAAACAACTCTATCGGGAATGAGTAGGAAAATAGAGATTGCATCAGCGAAATATACTCACATATTGAATAATAGATTTCCTCTAGTTAAAAAAGAAACAAAAATTTCTTACCAAGATGTAATTCAGCTTATTTCTTAATTATGTCACAATCTCACAAAAGCGTGCGCCGAGATAAAAAAAATTAAAGGAATACCAACGATATTTGCGACATTTTGATAAAACCCATCCAGACCTGGGAATCGAACTCAGAGCGCCCCAAAATTAGCCGCCGAACCAACTGAGCTACGGTGGGTCAGCACCACTCACATAACGTGAACACTAGAGCATATATACTACCGTAATTGTAACTTTCCGTTTTTGTATACTAGTAATGTGTTAATTTTGTACACCGTTTTTTTTCCTTAAAGTGTGAATTTGTAAAAGTAGAGCATCAGAGCGAACTATTGAAAACTCATCTACCCCCAATAATTAAACAACATTACTCTGTAGGTCTATTGTATATATTTCTGTACAATTAAGTGTATCGTAACATATAATTAACTTTAGTAAATAAGCAAAAAATATTAATAGGGAGATGTCTCTGGAAACTGTGTTACATTATCTATTACACGTACTCCAAAATCATGTTAAATTGTTGAAGTGAAACTTTAGTTTCCGTACTGATTTAAACAGTATTTTTTTGAAATTACAGATTAAACAGTAGAATTTGTTCTAATTAAATTGTAAAATATTCTTACTTATTCAGTCTGTAATCCGATAAGTTTTTATACTATTATGTTATGTTAGTCAGCATTGCTAAAACAACATATTCGTCAGTAAAACCTTGTAACTTATTTAAACTGTGAAAATTCCACTCATTCATGTTTAGATTTTAAATTTATTGCCATTGCATTCTTTAGTTATTCTTTTACATGGTTCGCAACAGGAGGCCCAATATACAAGGAAATCATTTTGTCACAATACATTTAAATTAACAGTTTTCGAGTAAATAGAAAATACGTAGAAAATGTAAAGCCTTATATTAAAGTAACTACTCGTGTGTATCGAGTGTTACCAACTTTAAAGTGTCTAATTTCTGTTTATTTCCAATTTTTTCTAGGACGGTTCAGTTGAGAGATCTGCAAAAAGGCAATTTTTTTTTGTTCAGTGGGACCTCCTGCTACGAACTGTGTCATTTAAAAGCCAAAGAATGTAATGGCAAAAATTCAGAGGAAAAGGTCCTTACCAACACCATTACATTCTGAAGGTAAATTGTATACGAAATCACTTTTTCACTGACTGCAAATCTTATTACTAAAACACACACACGGCAATTCATTCCTTTTTTCTCCTTATTTCGTGATAGTTTAACAAATGTTGATTTTCAGTGTTAATATTCAGCAGCGATTTGTGCCAGCCAAAAACTTGCATTACATAACTTTACCTCATTTTTACAAGGTATTCTCTCACAAAGTTTGTAACATACTTTCATTAACATCCTTTATACACATTATTATTAACTATAAGTATTTTTGTTTCTTATTGCCACTTCTAAATATTCGCATATAAGTGTGAATAATACATTCGGGGCTACATAGGCATCACCGCGCTAAAATATCAACTGTTAAGGTCATAATTGTATAACTGTCTGTTAATTCTTAAACAAGATGGACATAACAAAAACGTTCTTAATTTTTTCTGACTATATCAAAGTGCCATTCATTTGAATAGCTCAGACAAGTGTGGATGGACTACTACTGCATTGAGTATTCGGTTGCCCCACGCGGGATTCACTACAGCTACGTTGCTATCAATAATTTAGTGACTCAGAGGTATTCCGCGGCTTGGCTGGTGAACCACGAACTCCTCACAAACGTAGTAGAAACGTACACGCAATTGAAAGCTACTGTAGAAAAAATATTTACTCGGGAATTGATCAGTTTCCTTCATTAGCATTTGAGAAAATTTCCTGACTTCACCAAATAAACATAGTCATTCTTTTTTTTCTTCTTTTGAATATGTACTACCAATGTCTGAGAAAAAACGTTCAGTAAAACATATGAATGTAAGAATATTGCCTTTCCTTAAATGGTGCCAAAATTTCACAGGCTTAGTTGTATAACTGATGAACAGAATAAAACAATTATGATACTAATACAAAGATTGTCCTGAAATATTTCTAACTTCGCATAAGCTTAGTTTTATAACTGAACTCCGCAATATCTTCATTGACTTAGTGGAGCTCTCTGTTAATTTTCTCACTAATGTTTATTGCTAGGGGCACAAGTAATTGCACTGTCACTTCTGTGACTGGACGACAACGGTCTCGACGCAAATTCGACGACTGCAAGCCAGTTTCAAATATGGAAATCATTCGTAGGGATATCACATGCCACTCTATTGTACTGTTACCAGCCTCCGTAGCGTTGTCTGTTAGGTGCCAGTCGACGGAGCGAGAGGTCCTGGGTTCGAATACCGATTCAGGCATGGATTTTGTGTTCTCCCTTCACTTCACTTCACCCTTATCGGATCTTAAGAGTGTGTGGTAGATAAATAAACGCTGAAAACATCAATTGATTTCTACGCTTTTTCGAAGCCAAAATTGATAACATACTCAAAGACAATCCTAGATAATGGTATTTGCCAACTTTATGAGTAAATATTTATCTAAAGTTACTATTTCGTTACACGTGATCTCTTGCGACGCAGTTAAATGCGCGAGGTTCCGGCGTCAGAGATTGTGTCTCAGATGTTCGTAAAACTGGAAACAACTTTGTTTAAAACGTTGGCTAAAATATTGTCTACGATTGCTATTGTTTAACTTTCGCAAATTGGCTTCAAGAAACCTACAGTTATAGATTAATGCTTTTAGCGTTAAATTATGTACCACGACCTCTTAAGACTTCGTTGTTAAAGTGCCGTAAAACATCTCACTCCATCTCACTTAGAATCCAGTCGATACTTGACTTCGACCACTGCGTTTATAGGACTGAGAATTCTAGGTTGTTGCTATATTAACTATCGTAATACTCGTACCTCTATCGTTTAATACAGTAAAATATATAATTGATTCTTAAACGTAATCTCTACAATCCAGTCTATAATCTGCAAAGTTTTGAAAACAATAAAAATTAACCAATTACAATTCATTTTTACACGTATTTATTGATTTGCTTTGTTTTTTTTTTATCTTGTTCTCAATTTCAATTTACTTATGGTAACATCTTAAATATAAATGCCAATATTCATGGTAACCACCAGGCTATATAGAGTACTGTCCTGTGATATCTTGAAGACCGACAAGCACAGTTTTCAGGTTTTTCTGCTACATAAGCGTAGCTAAATATATTAGTATCCAAGCAACTTACATTTCTTTCCCAGTATCATATATTGCTTTCGTCCAGAAAAAATTAATTTTAACATCTTTATATGCATTACATTAACAGAGCAACTTTTCTTAAACAAATTCAGCATATTTTCGTGTATCTTAAAATATAAAGCCTTCTATGTGCACAAATGTATTTTTATGAATGTATTAATACATGCGTGTATTTAGGCCTAAAAGTATTTGATCGTTAGGAATAGCCACACAGTTAAAATCGCTACGGTCGACTTGAAACCCACCAGCCGACATTATAACCTATTATTTTAAAATGCCGCACGGAGCAATTGATTTCAGCGCCACTTAAAGTCGGCGAGCTGCTCAAGGAAATGTGCCATGGAAGAAAAAGCGTATTTTTTCAAAGAGGAGACCAGAAAGATCGGCTGGGGAAGACAGGGAAGGAGACGGAGAGAAGTGACTCTTAGTCGCAAATGGAGACAGAAAACGGAACGGAAGCAGCGGTGAGTAACGCCCTGCTATGTGGGCTGCTACGGAGATACAGTGGACTCCATCTTCACAGCGAAATGAACTGGCGGAGGACGGACCCAAGGCGACGAACTTCGGGGAACAAGGGTCCATGTGCCGAGGAGGAATCTATTCCCGAAGGATAACAGCATTTCACCAAGTGTGGCTGTCCAAACTGGTAGACGATCATCTGTAACTAACCATTTCAGAAGTCGCTCTCTGTTTAAAGCCACGAGCCTTCGTTTCTACTGCTTTTAAGATATTTATTTTTTTAGTCCTGGACAAGAGCAGATATCGAAAAAAACTGTTGAATAGTTTTGTTAATAACATTGTATATTATGTTAAAATTTTTTGAAAACAAATAGAAGAGTTTGAGCTAATTATACAATTATGGAAAGTTTCATTATTGAACTAGTTTGACAAATCTATAAAATATTAAGTTTATAAAAAAATTAGACTACATAGTAAAAACAAGTTTTTACAAAACGGGGAAACAATGTTTCGATATGTTTTCTTGTTTAGAATTAAAACAAAAATAATTATTTAAGAAGCTGTAGAAATTATGAATCATGACCTTAAATCCAAGAGTTCCTATTTATGGGTGTTTTTGTCAATTTAATTCTTTAAATCCTGAAAGAGAGAAGACATCGCAAAACCGTTTACATAGAAACGTGGGGAATTGTTTGTGCTATTAAACCCTAACATTTTTTCAAAACATAAGTTTGTATAATTTAGGCTTATTATAAACTAATGTCAATAATTAGCCAAAATTAATTAAACTTATGTTTTGAAAAATTAGGCTACGTAGTACAAACCATTTCCAACATTTCTATTTAATGGTTTTACGATATCTGTATTTTTCAGGATTTAAAAATAATATTGTCTTAAATAACATAAATAGAGAACCGTGGCCTTAAGAGGCATATGTACATGGCGTATGGACGGTGTTGCAGCGTGGCACGTGTATTCTTTTTCACGCAAAACCACTTAATTTATTCATATTACGTTTGTCTACAGAAAAACACACATTTCAAATTAATTTCCCATAATTTTAAATATTCAGCACGCTTGTTATAAACATGATTTTAGGACCTCTCGAAACGGCTAAAAACAGCTTGATTATACTGCTGTAACGCCATAAATATCACCTGAATTTATAAAGTGCAAAATGAGACGCGTGCGTTGGTCTTTACTTCACACTACACAAAAATAAAGTTTAAGAGTCATCGCTTTAAGTCCCATTGAAAAAAATACTACAAGGAAAGCCTTGCACGCCAGTTTGGCGCGCTGTGAGTAGAGGCGATATACGTCCTGTCTAGAGTGGTACCTTGGCTCTTAACGTTCCACTGTTCCCACGTCTCAAACGCGGTGTCTCTTATCTGCATTTCACCCAAAGTTCTAACAATTATGTACTCAATTTTAAATTATTAACACAGAGTACTAGAACTCTAATTATTCATAGTTACACTGTTGAAAAGCATTTATAATGTTACCGCACATGCATAAAGAACTGTTAATAATGTACGTATGGTAAAAGTGATTCCCACACATCATAAACAGCATTCATATATATTTTTATGAAACATTCAAGTGTATCCTAATGTCACAAGACTCATATAGTAACAGAATTTGTACACTAACACTATTTACTAGCTGAAATATTGTAAGTACCCTACTGAGGCCTCCCACCAAGGCGATCCGGGTTAGACTCCCGGGCGGTCGGTCGCCGGATTTTCGCACGTGGGACTCGTGTCGGACGACGCAGTTGGTCGGCGGGTTTTCTCGGGGATCTCCAGCTTCCCCCGCCCCTTCATACAGGCGCCGCTCCATACTCACATCACGTCACCTATCGTCAGCGCAGAAGACGTCGATATTATGCGCTGAGCAATATCTATCACTCACTGGTGGTAAGTGCCCAGAATGGGTGAAGAAAAATTTCATCGCTACTGTTTAGGAAGTTTATCACAGTGTACGTGATACTGAATGTGTTAAGATTTTATTGTACCATCACGTGAGGTTGTTTGTATTTTTTCACGAATTGGCTTTATGTAAATTAACCTATAACAATAACTTTTCCTTCGCACGCAGACGTTGTATCGATCAATTTCGTTGAATCAAACTTATTATCAGGTCGTGTACTGGAAGGGTACTGAAAAATACGAAACTAATTTTTTAACAAACGGAAGTCCTTGTGTAAAATATGGCTCAAAAACTGTTTCAATACAAATATTTTTGACATTTTTTTCCTCTAAAATAAGGAAACAATAAAAATTACTTTATTGCTGTTTGACGTTAATTGTGACTCGCGTCAGTTCCAAGTAGTAGCAAGTGAAAGTTTTAATTCGTGTGTCGTATGAAATAATTTCAAAATGTGCAGCAAAATAAAAAAAAATTAATTTGGACTCACCTTTAAAGAACTTGACATTTGACGGTTCTGAAGGAACAAATACTTATTGTACATAATGATATTAAACTTACAATAATGAGTGAATTCACTACTAACAAGGATTAGTTCACTTAATTTGCCAACTAAACAATTATTTGTACTTTTTTTAATAGTGAATCAGCTCTCAGTGAATTTCTGAAGAATCGAATGTTTGCCATTAAGAAGCCTAATCTATGAAATCTAATTAACGTAATGAATTTAGCAAGTGGTTTTCTGCAAATAAATCACGAACGCTAAGGAAAAATCTACTGAATTCTGTCACGTTTTTGTATGAGGGTTCTATATATTCTGCAAGTAAACTAAAAAAAAATCAACCACATTAAAAAAAAAATACGTTACTATCAAATAACAAATGACAGCATTTGTACATTAGTCGTCCGAACAACTAAATAATGTGATATCTTGATCTTTACGCCGGAAGGCTTCTTTTACAGTCTTTTACTTTCGCAAATTTGATTTCGAATTTTTGGTTTTCATTATCCTCGACAACTTTTTACCAGCTATGTCACGGAGACAACAAAGAAAATCACTAGGGCATTGTGACTCCCGTATTCAATGCGACATTTCCGTTTACTTTTTCTTTTTTGCCAAGCGTTTCGTAAAACATGCCATGTGTCAATAAATAATCGTGATTCTGTCAATATATTTTTCTCTGTCATTTCACGTAAACGAACAATACCCTTGGGAAATCGTCATAAAAAACATGACATCGTTTTTACATTTTTAAATTACTGATACGTTGTACGTCAAAGAATACAATATACTGTCTGAAGTTTTGGCCACGTACTCGTTGTGGTTTTTAGGATGTGCAATACATTAGTCTATTATAGCCAAAATAATATAAATAAGCTATCATTAATCTGCACATGAAAGCAGTTCAGAGTAAACTCTTTCAACGTTTTGGCAAGTTATTAAGCTGTAAATTAAGGTTATGATTTACTAATGAAATTAACTAAATATTTAACGCATTGTTGGCATACGAGTTAAAATACAATATTAATGTTGGCTTTCGTGACCGTATAATTAGCAGCTTGGCCATCCATTGTGAAAGGCCCGCATTAATAACTAATGAACAGATTTCAATTCTAGAAATAACTTACAGTGTGTTTTCTCTGGTACAAATTAAATTACGTCTCCTCTACTCATTATTATTATTATTATTATTATTTTATCTCAATTTTCCCTGCAACGTTTTCCGTCACTTTTTTAACTCAGGACACATTAAGGGTGTTCACGTGTCAAAAATTCATTATTTTATATTTACTTGGCATAGTGTTAGTCTTATAGACTTTACTTGTGACTACATTTTCCACTTGTAAACATTTTCTTAGCTCACATAGTTTCCCCATAGCGGCATGTCAAAGTCAGAATTTGCAAGTTACAGGAACATAGGGATATCAAAAACCAAGTGACTTACTCAAATGTAATAATTTACACTGAAATTATATATAATGGGTTAAATACTAAAAAAATTAAAAACACACAAGGTATTTTGTCTTTTTTTAAAAATGCCATAAATTAGGTAAATTTTCATCATTTTCGGATTTTTTTAAATGTACAAAGGAATCACATCGTGTGTTTATAAATATTTTATCATAGTACCCATTATATCTAATATCAGTGTAAATTATTTCATTTGAGTAAGTAACTTGGTTTGTATTAAACCTATGTTCTTGTAACTTACAAATTCTGACTTTGACATTCCACTGTGGGAATACTATGAGAGCTAAAAAATGTCTACAAGTGGAAAATGTAGTGACAAGTGACGTCTGTAAAACTAACACTATGCCAAGCAAATATAAAATTATGGATTTTTGCCACGTGTACAACCTTAAACTAGATATATGAGATAAAATTAGTCTTGCATTATCTTTGCTAGTAAAAAGTAACCAATGTCGTAACGTGCATAAACTGTACGAAAACAATTTCCCGTATAAGTTAAATTTTAATAAAATATGTTAAATAAATAAACTCGGCAACACAATACAATAAGTGTAGCTGTAGATAAATACATAGTATGCCATTAAATAGGCACATCATATAAAATTCGATATTATTCCTAGGATAATTCAGCTACACCGCAATAGAAACATTTTATCACACTGTTCGAGGTCACGATGTTCACAATACTTTTGTTTGTAATAGATATTACAAGACAAAAAGATAAGTTCACATTTGTATGTAGGCCTACACTTAATACAACTTTACATTTGCGACTTTGTAACGAACGAATCCTGTTACATTCCTCGAAATCTTTAACTAAATAATATGTGAAAAACACTGTTTCCATTACATTTAGACTCTTTTAATTCTTTGATATTTTCGACTATAGGAATCATAGCCAGAACTTATTCTATAATGTTAAAACCATAGCAAAATTTGAAATTAATAAATAAAAATTGTTGCCATAGCGTGACACAGAAAAGTTTCTGTGCATTTTATTTAATTTTATATCCTAAAGGAGTATGCCACATAACATACTTCCAAAAAATTAAATACTTCAATTATTATTGTGTTTTCATACTTTTGTAAATGGTTTTTCGTTATTTGTGGTAGTACGTGAACGCAGAAACATTCCAACCGGGCGTATTTTATTATATAGAATTCGTTAAATTTGCTAGAAAATAGTTCTTCATGTTCTTTGTATTACATGACACAACGCTTTCACCATGTGACACTTTTTTTCTTAAACAGACCAAGGTCAGACTGTAGGGCTGCCACAAAGAGGGATCATTGCGCAAGTTGCGCATTTATAATTATTTGGGGGGTGGTTGGGATTTTTTTTTAAGAATAGAATGTCTAGTCGTAAACGAAAAATGTTTTCATGATTGAACAAGTGCTAGCTTGGTATTACCTACAAAGTAGACTAGTAAAATAAAGAGCAGAGGATATTTACGAACAAGTTAACAACGCCTTCACACGTACTTTCACTTGCAACATGTTTGTACGCTTGTATCGATAACATTGTAAATTTCCTAGCATAGTTTCAATTTTGCTTTTTACATTTATGATTATCAAAAGCGTTATAGTGATTGTAGTGAAAATAAAATATAAATTGTCTGTAGCCAATGCTAAAGTTGTAAGGTTCTTGGGTACCCTAGTGCTTTTTGTGACTGTATCCTAAGAAAACGTTACCACGTTTCCAAAATGAGATAAATCAGGCGTACTGAACCCACCGGGAAACTAACTCGGATCTCCTTGATAGGAGGCGATTACTCTAGCTACCTCAATAAGGATTGTATAATCAACGAACAAGAAGTTGAAAGCAACGAATATTTAGGACTCAAAAAACCCGAATAATGCTCTACATCTTTGAAACATGTATAACTTGCGTAGCATTTAAATAGGAACAAGTAAGATGACTTGTCTGATTTAAAAAAAAAAAGAAATACAAAATGCTTAAATTGTGGTTAGCAATAACAAAGCTGTCTACCAAGAGACACTCGAACTGGAGAGTTGGAGAACTACCAGTAGACACTCTGGGCAAATAAAGAGGACAGATTGCCTTTATTGGAAAGAACAACGCAACAAAAATAGAAGGGCAAAATAAAAATATCCCTGCAGGAGTTGCAACACAGGTGGGACGGATCTGGCAAATTCAGATGAACTTATAGAGAAATGCCAACAATTTAAATAAAAATAGACAGCAAGTTTATTGTAATGAACCACTATATTATCGAACTAGATAAAATAACAAGGTAGTGTTAAGTCGAACTTACATGAGTTTATGATACCTGTGGACCCAGCAACTGGAATTTGTAATAACTTAATGTTCAGTTTATTATTATAACTATCCTCTGTCTCCCAAAATTTTCGACACATTTCTGACAAAGTTAATTAGCTGTGATAAGCCTTAACAGTCTTGCAAGTTGCACAATGGGGTAAAATATAAGTGTTTTAGGGAGCCCTGGGTATATTTATGTCCTTGTGATTTTTATCAAAATGTTTATCCGACTGTTGACGAATTATTTAGCCCTACCTACCACAGAAGCACTTATGAAATTAGAAGAAATGGTTGCAACTACGTAGAGGATGAAATAATATTTGTTCCCTAAAGCAAGTAACCAAATATTGAAAACATTATTATAAACAGCAGATAACGTAAAATATTTTGTTATTTGTGTTTACTGAAGTTTACTTATGTTAACCCATATTGTTGTGGCAATTAAATAAAATCAAAATAAATACTTGTATAATTTCATTTGAGATTTTCTTGTGTATATGTTTATAACTTGAGATTTTATATTGTAGAAACACAAGTCTAAGGAAATAGTTCAGTTGTGTTGATATTGTTTCATATTCTCTAAAATCGTATATAATATCTTGCAATTCTCTTTAAAAAAATTCTGGATTAAGTTATCATCCAGCGTAACACTTCCGGTTCCGGAAATTATTTTCACGCATTTGTAGTTGCACAGAAACATAACAGTTTAAAAATATTTGCAAATCTAAATACAAAACATTGTTCGCTGTTGCAGGATCGCTTCTCTCGCTATCTTTCCATTGTCTCTCTCTCTGTCTCTCCCACTCGCTCCCTCTCTTTCTTTGTCTGACATTTTTATTTATTTCTCCTTTTCACGCTCTTTCTCCTTAGACAAAGATACTGTAATTCAAGTCAGAACATGCTCTAACAAAGCGTATAACTTAATTACATGAAAGGGTATTGTAATCTCAGCAGTGCCATCGAGAATTTGGTTCAACGCATTAAGTAATTTCAAAGTGATTGTCATCCGGGTTTCGTACAACTTCGAAGTAAAATTGTATGAAACTTAACACAGTATGAAATTTAAGCGAAATAAATATTTATGCGAGGAATTAAATGTCAAGAGCAACCAATGTCACTATACAATATGTGTGGCAATCAGGCATTCTATGCTTTATTAACACATTTACGATGTATCGACATTGGTTGTTCTTGCATGAAGCCACATATACAGTTGAGCTTAAGTAATTTACTCACTAATTAGTACTGATTAAATTATAAATAAATTAACATGACTAATTTGGAACACAAAATTAAATAAATATTAATATTAATAAATTCCAGAGTAAAATAAATGAAAAAATTGCATTATGGCCAATAAAAACTGTTGGAATTCTTCAACCCAAAAACGGAAATAACGACAGGCACGTGATGAAAGACGCACGCACATGACTCTAAAAACAAAATAAAATAGACTGAAACAGTTCGTTAAACCATCCAAGTAGCGATGAGTGGCAAGTGCAAAGATTTCCTAATATTCAAAAGTGTATTCCCCGCCCTAATTTCCGTTTTCACTCTAAAATCTAGGCATTTGTGTCCATAAGAAGAATATCTCTATAAAATTAGTATTAATTAAATAATTTATTCCTATCTCATATTATGAACTTATATCGTGAGACTACATACGCATACATAATAAACATTCACATAAAAATGACAACTCATTTTCGAGTGTTTACGTTTTGTATTTTGACACGTACAGTCAAAAAATTAACTAATATTTGTATGTTGGTAACTCTTGAACTATCAATCAGTCAGGCACTTCACGATGAACAAATTACATATAAATTAGGGGCCAATATACATAACAAATATTGCAGTATACTTGCTTAACTGCTGCAGAAAAATTATATTCTTTAACCCTTCGGATTGTGTCAACTTTCTATAATTTATAAGTGTAATAATTAATACCATTTTTAGATATGCCTATTATAAAGCGACAGCCAAATTAAAACTAGTTTGATAGTTGTTAAATTTAGTTAATTTTGTGTTCGTAAAAGTGTCTGAATTTTTGCTACTTATTTACCGTTTGAATATGATCTGAAAATTCCGTAGAATTAAGTTTACATTACCGTCAGGACGTACATTTATATGAAAGATATTATATATGCAATACATAGAAAGTAGTAGCTGCACCTTACACATGTTTAGTCTTTCTTTCTAATACATATGTTCAGTGGCGTTATAAAGTACGCACAATGAGAAGCATTGATTTTTATTTTTATTTATTCACATTATTTTGTACAAAATAAACGGTGAATGCCATTAGAATTGAAACGGAACAATTCAAAATGTTATTCGAGTTAACAAGTCCATAGTTATATAACATACGTAACGGGCGAGTTATTTTATGTCTTGTGCCGTGTGAGACAGCGCAGTTATAAACTCGCAATCGGGAGGCATCAGGTTCGATTCCCGGTCAAACGACCCTGAGTTCTGTTCTCAATGTTATTATTTTCAATATTCCTTCAACTTGATTTCTGCGATGGTACTGCTTCCTTTCATCTGGGCCAATAACTGTGAATTTAATGACGTTACTGTCGACGAGACATCAAGTCCCTAGCGTAAATTACGTACTGTAAACAAATATGTACTCGGTTATTTGTTCGCGTTTTACTTCCGTCCTTTCGCCGTTCCAATGTTTTCTCACTTTCCCTCAATTAGAATAATTAGCATCAGCGTAAAGTTTCTTACGTTAGTATTAAACGTGTTCTTTTTTATAGCAGGAAGGGCAGATAATAGAGAGAAGGTCTGTACACTAATTAACCTAACCTAAATATATTCATGCATGTATAATTATTGTTCCCATTTTACGTCCCCACTTAAAGCAGAGAGGCTAAGTAGGGTTCATGCATTTATTTTTTTACATCAACGCTCATATCCAAGGATTACACTAGATGTGGCCAGAACCTCGTGGTTGTACGGCGCTTTAGACTCCGTTTCTTTGAAGGTCGTATGTTTGCTGTGAAAAACACAATTTTGCGTTGGCATAACTCAAGGGGCATTAGTAACAATTCTTTGTTTAAAATGGTGATGAAACGCGTAAAAAATTGTAAGAATTCCCATGAGTAAAAGCGGAACATTAGATCCACAGTTGCATATGAATAAGTAAAGAGCGATAAATGTTTGAACATAAAAATGTATTGATAAACAAGTACTTGGGAAAAGCATAATGTCTCTCTTTTGAAAATATTCTTATTTTTTACATCCGTTTCATATTTTTAAAATATTGTATCGCACAGATTAACTTTTTTCTAAATATATTTTGACATGTGTGATAAAGACTGTGTAGCAACTTACTGGTATCATACCAAATTGTGTGTTTTCCAAGTAAGAGAAATATTAAAACGGATATTTTCCGTTTGAGGGTGTACATATAATTCAACATAAATTCTTATTTTATAACTTGTTTTAAAATCACCTGACAAAATAAGTAGGTGACAAATCAAAATTAGTGAGGGGGTCAGGCTTAACCACTTAAGGATATGTTGTACCTTACGCTAGTACCATGTTTGACTCTTTAATTTTCAAGGATGGTAATGCTCGTCTACACACAGCTGAATTGGTGGACAAAATTCTGGTCCGGCAGGTATCGAGAATCAACCATGTTTATACCTCTATCCATACTTAAATACAATTAATCGCATTTGGGAGGCGGTAAGGGTGCGGACAACAGCAATTTTCATCACACAGTTTTTTTTATATAACTGCACCAGATATTTTTTTATTATTTTAGACACAAAATGTGAATAAATTTTGCTCTTATAAATCAATTTTATTTCTTGTCTAGTTTTTGCGTAAGGGCTCGTTAAAGTCAAAATTTGCATGTTGTCGTTTTAAGGACGACAGTAAAACCAACTCACCTAGCAAACTGAAAAAATTCTCAGTGAATAACGATGCTGTAGACTACGAGTTAAAATATATTACAGCGCAAATAACATTTTTTTTATTATTCAAAAAATTATTTGATTTTTTAAATATTTATTTTTAATTTCAGCATTTTTATTTAAATAGAAACCAAAATATTCGTTTTTTATGTACGAGAAATTATAGCTTGCGATTTGTCCACAATGAATTATTTTTCAGTTTGGTATGTCATTTGGTTTTAGTATCGTCCCTAAAGCCGTAGCATGCTAATTGTGACTTAAATTAGTCATTACGCGAAAACTTTGAGACATAAAAACATTTCATACGAGCAAAATTTAGTCACATCTTTTGTCTTAAATACGAAAAAAAAATATCTCGTACAAATGGAAAATAAAAACATGGCGATGAAAAATGCTGTTGGCCGCGCCTTTAATATTTATCATCTCGTTGAGTACGTGACACAAAGGACTGTAGCAGTATTAGTAGTTCGAGACTATACACCATACTAGAGAACAGTTGTTTGGTATTCGTCAGAAGAGAGGGTCTTACGGTCGTTTAACAACGAGGTCTTAAGAGTCGATGGGGGTGAAGTGACGTGCAGGAACAACACAACATCCGTGCCGAGTCGGGATTCAAACCCAGGACCTCTCGCACAGTGGAACGACGCCTAACCGACTATGCTATGTGGGCTGGTTTGAGCATTCTTGTCCGGGTTTTTTATGCAGTCCTACTGTATTCACATCGCGTATTTGCATCTGATAGCAAACTTTGAACGACATTAATTAAAATAAATCTTTGATATCTACGTAAAAACTCCGTCATAATCTGACGGATAACACAGAGCTTAAACCGGAGGGTCTAGAAGCAAGAAATTTTGAACGGGAACTCCATAAATAACGTAGGAGAGGACTAAGAAATGAGTTTTGAAAATCAATCTCCTAGGAGCGATAAGTAGGAGATGAAGGTTTTTCAAGTTAGAAATATGTAAATTTATATTTCGGCTTCTGTTTATAAATAAAAGTATTAGCTTTCTTTGGAAAATCATCCCTTAAGGGGGAAATGTGAGGGGAGAGAAATGATGGGAAGAAATATATTCCGAAAATTTTATGTTGAAACACATGTGTACAATAAAGTATAAAAAATTTAACTTTAAATAAATGTTCTTATTAAAAAAAACACTAGGCATTATTTTATATAAAATAATGATCAAATACTTCTTACAGATATTACGTATTTTATTAGAGGAAATTCTTATTTCATGGTACTCAAAATAACGGTAAAAACGAAAACACGTCAGAGAAGGTTACCCAAAAACGCTCTAACATTTGATAAAAGGTTGATGATTCCCGAGATATTGTAGATGGGAAATCGTATCAGACATATGGCTAGTCGTAAATAATCTTCTCATTTTAAAATCCTATATTTACTTTGAAATTCTGACCGAGACCCCAATTATTTTGACGAGTGTAACATGTAACAGAGCGTTGAAATATGCAAAACTTAATACTGAAAATTATGTAACGAAGAAAAACTATGGATTGCAAATTATATTCGACTAAAATTATCTCTATTCTAAGAGGAAATGTTTCTTTTATGTTGGAACTTTAAACCCCTTAAGTTTGAAAATTGATGTACTCCACCGGACTTTGAAAATATGTATTAGTTTATATCTTATAAATGACATTATATTCTTTATATTGTTTTGCTTTTATGCCGTTTTCTTACGAAATTATTGCTGAAGAATGGTTTATTTCAAAGATATAGTTCAAAATTATTACTGCTCTACATCTGTTCGTACATCATTGTACTCCCAGCGCAAGTTTTCAATCGCAGTAGAGACTAATCGAAAATTTTGCGGGAAAAAAAACATTAATAATTACTGTGTATCGTTACTATGTAACATGATTGGTACATTTATACTAACAAATATTAAATCTTCTGGATATAGAATTATGGAATCAGTCCAAACCTAATGTATCAATCAGTCTGCAGGTATCTTAGTCATTAAGACGTGAGGAACTTCTTCCGGTTAAAAAACAACCATATTTTCCATATGAGTATAACTATTTTGTAGAAAATAGTCCAAAGTAATATTTGAATTACGTGCCGTATATTATATAACATATACAGTTAATTTAACCTTGTAAAGAACATTTATCCGCTGTAATTTCAACATAATTTTAACAAGCGTTTAAGTATTTTTAATGCATATTATTCTGAGGATACTTTGCAAAATATATGACATGCCACAAAACATGCTTAATAAACTCGGATGTGTATAACACAGAAAAAAACGAAAAAATATATAATTAAGTTCTACTTGACATAGTTTACGCCACTTAGATATGACAAAGGTAATATAATCACGTAGTTAAAATATAACTGCGGAAATGGTAATCTTCTATGTTACATTTTGGAAAGTAGGACAGCTTAGTGAGTGTTGACAGATGCTACAGCCTATTTTACGAACGAATTACTTTAGCCGGCAGTTATGTTGGGAATGGTTTCTGTAGTATGCTGTGAATTATCGGTTGGTTCACAGAAAAGTTTGTGCTCCAAACATCATTTAGTCTTTTCTCGCTCATTAGGTTAAGTAATAGCTTTGTAAAAATGAAATGTCTATTAAAATTTTCTGATATGCCAATTACCAGTTGTCCATGAAGTTTGTTCGTTTGTGTGAAAAGTTATGCGATAAGTTGAGCTAGTGGTCGTGATGAAAATCACTTCGGAACAATTTGTTTAAATGCCTTACGAGCACATCTGCAGCTTTGCTTCTTTTTTATTTGCAGAACGTATTACTGCAGAGTCGTCATTCACCTGACTGCGCCAATCATAACAAGGTTACTGCGATACCACACGTCTGTGATTTGAAGATATAACCACGAGACTCTGAAAGTTAAAATCTTCCAATCACTAACCATAAATCACTGGCTCTGTGATACCGCAGGTGGGTTGGATTGTTGGATACAGGGAACATAACATTGCCAGGTTCACCCCTGAAACTTCATAGTGGCTGGAGTAAAGTTTCAAAGTTCTGTTTAAGAGACAACACGACTTCCTCCCTCTCCGGTCTTCAGCAAACTACCGCTCTTCTTTTCACAACTTATCTCAATAGCTTCCTCTGCCTTCTCAATGGTAATCTTAA
This sequence comes from Medauroidea extradentata, assembly GCA_003012365.1. Taxonomy (NCBI): domain Eukaryota; kingdom Metazoa; phylum Arthropoda; class Insecta; order Phasmatodea; family Phasmatidae; genus Medauroidea; species Medauroidea extradentata. The sequence goes on along the minus strand of PNEQ01123238.1, from coordinate 74,127 downwards.
AGTCCATGGCTGGTCTCGTGGTGATATATTGATTATTGCTGCACTAACTGAGAAGCAAACTATAAAAACCAGACACGTTCACTAAAATCCGAAAATGAGTTAAACATTAGTTCAATGTGCGGTTTGTTGGTTACAGTGAATATGTCGTTAGATTAAATAAAATAAAAAATACACACACATTTTTAATCCAGGCAAAAATATTTGTTTTCATTTACACGAGACATGTCCACCACAATGCAAATTGTTAATTCATAACATAGTAAAGGCAGCTGAGGCTTATTAGAAGGTGAAGAGTAAACGAAAATCCACTACTGACATGTTTATTAACTTGAAATTTTAACATGTCCATAATGTTCTTTCGGCACTAAACATGGCCATTTTTTTTTTAAATGAAGGATGAACTTAATATTCGCACGCGTCATATTAACAACCATAATTTAACAGTAAAATTAACAACTATAATGCTAGCATATTTAGTTTTATTTAGTATCCCAACATGTAAGTTAATTTTCTATCCTATAAAACTGTTTAAAGTTGACATGTCTGGTTCAGTTAGCATTTAGGATGTTTAAGTTGTGTCATATGTATGTTGCATATAATATGTGTTACCAGTCGATATTACTTGTTCTTTGTGTTAGTATCACGGAGCTGATGAATACGTAATTATGTGAACCGATATAATTAGACCTCCGTGGTAAATTGTAGAGTAAAATTTTACTTCATTTGCTTCTTTAAAAAATTTGAATAACGCAAAAAATGTATGTAATGTATTCGTTGTCAACAACTTAACTTGCTTATTCAACAAGCATGTGGACATATTAGCACCATTAGCATTTTTAAAGGCTACTTTTATGCACAACATAAAATTCTGAAAATTTGGTCGCGAAGTAAAAAGTGCTTGAAACTGTACGTATATTACTGTTCGTTAATTTAAACCTTAACTATCTTGTGTAATTGCATGATCATATAATTACATGTCATTTTTTATTTGTATTTCATTAAAGTTATTCGAGTTATTGAATCCGTAACTTTACTGTAAAATGAAGTAGTGTCATTCTTAGCGTGTTTTTTTTTCATATCACTTCGCTTAATTTAACAGAAAAAAAATATTTTTACAATTTACAGACATTCCCGGCACAAAATAACAATATATGATAATAAAATTCTGTTACTTTACGTTCTATAAGAATAATATTATTTGGAGAAGAACATAAACAAAAAATAGATTAATTACAATCAGACCATGCGGCCGATGGTAGATGGAATTATTTACAGCTACTGTGAACAATCTGTGTTCTGAGCATGTGTCCACAATGAAAACAATAAGTAGCAATGTGCTTGTACTGTACGGCAGCTAAACTTCCTGGTTTCTTACCTGCTACAGCACATTGCAACCGCCAGTTATATCTAACTGGGAGATCTTGTAAGGCAATAATTTACTCATTGAAAAAAAATCTGTGGTCCTCTGCTCTTCCGTGAGAATTTATTATCATCCACCCGCATTTGTCTGATGCACTGGGAGTGTCTTTGAAAGGAAGTACAATGGTCAACACAAGAGTTAGATACACACAATTTAAATACTAAATCCGTTTTTTTTGTAATTTATAAGTATGGATTTGTGTAAACAGTTTATTCTGTAATGCTTGCAAGGTAAAATAAGAGTTTTAAAGCATGAAAGAACATCTATAAACACGCCAAAGACTATATTTATACTTTCGTTTGAAACAAGAATACAATAAAAATTTTTCTATTCTTAATGTTTGGCATCAGTCACCATATTAGATTATATTATTTTTCGCTTGTTTTTAATATAAGAAGAAAAATGCAATTATAACGTGAATTTTGTTTAACTTGAACTACAATACATGCATCGTAGTAAAACTTTCAACGTATATTTAGGCTGAAATCAATCCAGCAAATTAAGAATCTAAAAAAAATTTGCTGGACTGTTTATGGCCTAAATATTCGTTAAATGTTCGACTACGACGTTTGCACTGTAGCTCAAGGTAAATATAATTCGCAATTAAATTACACATTCCACATTTTTCTTCTCGAAATTTAAAAAAAAAAAAAAAATTATTCAGATGAGACTGGTGTCGAGCCTTAATAATATGAATATGTAATTGAACCTAGACAGGAATTCCAAAATAAATCTTAAAATTCATTCAGACAATAAATTCAATAAGAATCTACAAAATACTATAATACACTATTTTCTGAAAAATTAAAAAAGTTACGAAATGAATGCGCCTTACGGTACGTGTATATTTATTTATTTATATTTATATTTATTTATAACATAAAAAACTTAATTTAAATCTGTTTGACTTATGAGCACGGAAAATGTGAATTCGAATAACAATGTTGAAGTCGTGGTTAGATGAGATTATTCACGTAGTAATCTCTTAATATTCTCCTACACATATCCACATGACTACACACAATACCATTAACATGCGTTATTTTTACCCGTCGAGGTAATGTCGTCCGGTTCGAAGTGTTGGTATTTGTGTTGATTTTTAAAGAATGTAAAATTTTATATGTGTTGCTCACGTGCAGTTTATAGCACATGGCTCCAGTTATCAGTGTCTTCATTTACTTATTTAGCAAGAAAAATTTACACCTCAGTTTCCAGGAGACCCTAATTTACTGCACTAACCCGCTTTCTCTCGTCAATTAGACAAGATAAGCAAAGACGATTACTTATGCTCGCAAGTTCAATTCACATTAGCACTAATTTGATTAAAAACTAGTATTTTGAAACATTGTTATAAAATATAATTTTCATAAACTGAATTACTATAAGTTATGTACATGTTACTTGCACAAGTTAACTATGTATTTTCCACAGTTTAATATTTAAACTGACGAATAATATTATTATTACTGAAAAAAATGTTTCGTAAAATTTTTATAGTACTATTCCCAAATTATTAAACTTTATATTCACATTTTATTATCAATCCAAACCTTGGCAGATTTCCTAGCAAGGTTTTGTTTATTTTAGTTTATAAATTCATGTACCTCACCTACAGGATAAAAAAATATTCTGCTCAGGAGACAAAACTATTTGCAGTTATTCAGTTTTACATCTACCATAGATGCGAATAGCATTCATGATATTTTTTTAATCCCGAAAGGTAGTTTCCATCTATATCTCTGTTAAAATGTTATTTATTTTTTGGCGAAAGTCACCTAAAATTTAATGTAAGCATTGACTTCAAAGCAATAATATTGAGCTGCCAATTATTAAAATATGGATAAGCAGAGCACAAAGAATGTTATTGGAGCATTAAAGTGATGTTGCCTAGACTAAATAGATTAGCCTACTGCGCTATTCAAATGCGTTGCGGTGTTTTCGTGAATACGACTATTGAAACAAATTATTCCACTTTTGCACATTTTGCCAATGCAGGAAAACAAAACACGCTTCTGTTTCTACGCCATTCAACATAGCAAAAAATGGCTTTCAAACTGTTGTACTTCAAACTGTACTGGCCGAATGTAAGTGAATCTCAGATAGAAGCACGTACTGAACTTTGCTACAGACTTACCTTCAATAAAATCTCCTGGTGATGGCTTTAAATCTCATACTGAAATATATCAGTAGGAACCTTGTACGCTAAATAAGCGCTCAGCTCGTAGTGGCGATGCGCTTATTTATTCGAAAATAATATTAGTCTTTTTGTAGCAATGATGATAATTTTTCAACAAAAGCTTGTTTTAATTAAAATATCACAACTATAATCACTATGAATATGTTTTTAAAAATCTTAAAAATAACATAATTTTTGTTAACATTACGCCAACGAGCTGAGCGCCAGACGTGACGACGTCTAAGGTGTGGTGGAGGTGCCTTTAAGGGTGTTCAAGCGCGATAAAATTAATAATTTTATATTTTTATGAAATAGTACTAGTGTACAGTTTACTCTTGCGAAACTATTTTAGCTCACATAGTTATCTCATGACGGTGTGTCAAAGACAAAATTAGCATGTTCTGCTGCCATGCAAATAGTAAAAACCAATTGACTTACATAAATGAAATAATCTACATAAATGAAATAATCCACGGTTAACTTACATTAAATGAGCTACGCAACAAAGCGTTAAGAAGCCCACACGTCATATTTAAATTTTTTTTAAAAACCGCAAAAGTACAAAATACAAAAATAGTTAACTGGAAGGTTTTTTAATGCTTTGTTACATAGCCCAAGTAATGTTATTTCACTGTGAATTATTTAGTTTTAGTAAGTCAAGTGGTTTTACTATATTCATGGCAGCATAACATGGAAATTTTTACTTTGATGCACCGTTATGAGAAAACTATGAAAGCTAAAATTGTTTCGTAAGAGTAAACTATACTCACAAGTATCGTCTACAAAACTATCATGATTTCATACAAATTTAAAATTATGAATGTATCGCACTTGAACACCCTTAATGCCTCGTCAGAGAGAGTCAACAAAGAAAATCTTCTTACTATATTAGTGTCGTACTTGCAGTAGTGATCTATCTTATGTTCTTACCTGGTTGTTTAGCTCCAGCCGCCTCGCCCGCGTCGACAGTATGTGTTGTATGGAAAATACCTCTAGCCTAAAACTCTTCTTGCATGACGGACTGATTTAAATATACGCGTATTTGCAATTATACAGCGATTATAATCAGAACGTCTACATAATATCGCTATATGACATTAAGCTGCCAGTACTTTTAACGTTCGACAACAGTAAACTAATGTTAAATATCACTATCCGCAAGTACATGACACGTTTGTATGTTTTCGTTTACCTACACAGTAAAAATACTTTCGTTACCACAGACAAAATGTTACTTTAAATTTGAACCAATGCAAGGTTACTTTGCTGCAAAAGGAAGTTTTGTTTAACAGTTTTAATAATGATAGCAAAAACGGCGTTATCTTTAAGACATTTTGTTTGAAATATTTACGGTGAATATAGTTGTGATATTTTAACACAAACTTTTGTTGAAAAATTCTTATCGTTGCTAGAAAGATTCTTATATTATTTTTAATCAAAATTTTTAAAATCAAAATGTGCCACTTGAAATAAGTTCCCACATGAGCTTTGCTGTAAAGAAAGATTTTATATTTACCGCAAACTAAATGCCTTTACGACAAATTTACTTTGCAGTGGACCGTATTCAAATAAAATTCTGTTCTGACAACGAAAGGGATTTACTGTGTGAACATAAAGTTCATTGATTGCGTGAGCAGTCACATTATAATTCTTGGTAATAGGATAAGGAGATACTACAAAAATTATATTTAAATACGAAATATTTAGGCCTTATAAAACCCTTTACAAAGTATTTTATGTAAGAGTGTTTGCGTCGTTATTTTGTCTATTTGTCAAGGACAATGTTTTGGGAGAAGCAATACTTTTTATCAACTTTCCAAGAACACAGCTTCCCGTGACCAACGGTCGAGTCTTCCGAGGTCTAATATCCCATGATAGAACCCGCCTTCAATTTTTTTGCCGAGAAAAGCTGCGAAAATATTACGTTTATTGCATTCCGGCAAAGTGCTGTCTACACTGAAAGTTTAATACCCATTTGCTGGCGCTTTTACAGCCAGACGAAACTAATCGAGTTAGGAGTGCGTATCTCTCTTTCTCCTTCTCTCTGTTCGGGGCGGTAGTGCCCTGCGAGTCTAGCTGATGCTGGCAGATAAAATCTCACCCGAGCACAACCCCTCTACGCCTGCGCCATTCTGCTGGCCGTCCTTGCCGCCCCATGGAAGGGGGACGTAATAACTGTAGTAATCTGCGACCAGGACATAACAGGGGATGGTGGTGGGGGTGGAAGTAGAGACTGTGTTTGATCTTCTTAGGTCCAGGAGGCAGGCTGGACTGCGCTCATCAACGACTCCCGACTATGCTGCAGGTGATGCACGCACTACTTCAACAATATACTGACAGCCAACAACAATATTCTCAGCTGATGCATACAGTAAATGGATTCGCGCAGTTAAATACTTCAGCATAATGACATATGGCCATTCTCTTTAGTTTCTACTGTTTTTGCTATTGTTATTTGTTTAAAACTTAAACGAGAGCTGATATAAAAAAATGTATCTGGCGTTTTGTGTAAAATTGTTTTTGCCGTGTAAGCTAATTTTTTCAAAGCAAGAAATTATTCGGTTTCGACTAAAAACTCAATTAACCAGAATTTCGCTATGTACATAATCAACTAAAAACCTTAGTATTTAGTAATTTCAAAAAATCAGCCAAAATGGAGGAGACAACTTTAAACAAAACTGCTAGACAGATTTTCGATTTCTACTCTCGTTTAGGCGTAAAAATATGTCTAAAAATGTAGAAACTAGAGAGCATGGCCTAAGTGTGTGTAGTTTATAAACGATCGCTAAAAACACCAATTGCATTCGAAAACTACACGTTTTTGAACGCCAACAAAAAAACTACAAAATAACAATCCTAATAACGGTGTTTGCCAACTGCATGAGCAAACATTTACCTACAATGGTGCATTTTTAAAGCACGATCTCTTGTCCCGGAATTAAATGTACGAAATATCGGGGTCATACAGGGTGAGCCAAAATGATATACCCGATTTGAAATATTTATTACGGAACAACGAACACAGATACACAAGAAATGAACATTGGACATTATAGGGAAACTCAAAATATTTTTTTCACGTCGTTTTGAATATGACATCAGCAAGGTGGTGGCCGCCATTTGTGACACACTCTGTGAGACGACGTCGGAACTCTGCCATGGCGCGCCGGGTCATCTCCGCCGGAATAGCCGCAATTTCGCGACGTATGGCATCCTTCAGTGCATCCAGGGTTTGCGGACGGTGAGTATACACTTTAGATTTCAGATAGCCCCACAAGAAGAAGTCACGTGGCGCAAGATCTGAGGAACGTGCTGGCCACCCAAGATCACCCCGTAGGGAGACCACCTTTCGTGGAAACATGTCCTGCAAAACAGCCATCGACCGCCGAGCTGTGTGGGCAGTAGCCCCATCCTGCTGAAACCAGGCATCATGCACATCCAGTTCCTCCAAGTGTGGACGTAAGAAGTTCTTCAACATTGCAATATAACGTTCTGAATTGACGTTAACCGTTTGTCCACCCTCTTCAAAAAAATAAGGGCCGACGACACCAAAATTTGCCACATCACACCATACAGTCACACGCTCTCAGTGCAGCGGTCGTTCATGAAGTTGCTGAGGGTTGGTGTCAGCCCAATAGCGAAAATTCTGCTTGTTTACACAGCCGCATCGCTGTACAGGATGACATCACCGGGTGGAACGGTTTGCAGTAACGCCCTACACAATTCACTATGGGAAGCCCAGTCTCTCTCAGTTAGTTCTTGCACCACCGCAATTTTGTAAGGGTGCATGCGCAATTCTGTATGCAGAATTCGTCGCACCGATGTGTTAGACATGCCCAGCGCCATGGCATGTTTACGTGCTGACCGTCTCGGCGACTGAGCAATTCATTACCTCACAGCTTGAATGTTTGCAGGTGTCCGTGCTGTCCGAGGCCGCCCAGGAGATTTGCGCTTCAATGCTGACCCCGTACGTCGAAATGTTGCAATTCAGTTGCGAATTGTTTTCCGACTGGGCACCACCCCATTTGGCCGAATGTTGAAGTGTCTTTGGAAGGCTTGTTGTGTCGCAATGGTGGATTCATTGTTCCGAACGAACATTTAGACAGCGTACGCGCGGTGCACACCTGTCCACGGCATGGTGCCGACTGTCCTGCCACACACTGTGCCCTTACACCCCCCATCACTACTCACTGACCAATGACCTTGGCAGTGTCAAATGTCATTGACACATTCTGTCATCGTTTTCCTGCATGTTTCGCTTGCGCACAAGAGCCAGCGGGTCACGGACGGCTTCCGAGTTCGTCTCGCGGAATGTGTCGCAAGTGCCAGCCACCACCTTGCTGATGTCATATTCAAAACCACGTGATAAAAATATTTTGAATTTCCTTATAATGTCAAATGTTCATTTCTTGTGTATCTGTGTTCGTTGTTCCGTAATAAATATTTCAAATTAGGTATGACATTTTGGCTCATCCTGTAGATATTTCTTCAGAAGTACATTTCTAGAGGAAACTTTCTACTCAGAATGTTGGCAGGAACTACTATCCGGGATTTCTTCTTGCTATCGCAAGTTGGCTTCGAGAAACCTGCTACAATTTTAAAATGATGATTTTAGCGCTGAACTATTTTTTTTCAACACATTGGTTTAAACCAAAATATACAGTCAACAATAAAACAGTTACTGCATACTTACCTAAATACGGCAGTGAAAATAATAAGTTCAATCAATCACAGAATATATCAGTATTCCCAAGAGGCCATTTGTAATTCGATTGATCCCCGCCATCTTCCTTTAACCTAGAAAATACATACCATAGCGGGTATTTTTAAAGTATTGAAATGTGATTTGGTAATTAATGGATGGTTTCAACTGTAAATATGATCAGAGAACTGTTTACACGTCTCGTGGTGATAGTTTCCTTGTTTTTTTTTATTTATTTTTTGTTTGTTTTGGAATAATTAGTATTGTCGAAAATGCAAAACCCAATGTCTCTTCGTAATGGCTGTACTTGATCACTAACCTCTTTGATGTGTACGGTAAATGGTTGCCATTCTACTGCTTACTTTCTTAAGTCTACTTCTTAACGCTTAAGTTTTAGTTAAGTAAACACATTAAGGATACTCGTCTCCTGCACTGCCGTGGACGAAACTTCACAGACAAGTGTTTGTATTTAAGAATTATTGTAGGCCACTGACGATATAGTAAGAACTTTTCGTAATCGTCGTATTTACATTTGCTAATATGGTAGTATTGATAAATGGCGTAATATTTTCACATTGACTGAAATTAACAAAGTTACCAGGGGTGCGATGCCGCTCACTTTACCGCAAAAACTTATTAACTGTTTTAAGCGGTATCGTAGCCGCCATGTTATTTTTTCGTCTTACTGTATTTTTCCGACGTTTACAGATAACGATAACGTACTTAGGCGATGAAAATTATTTTACTTATACTAATCACAGTACTTGAAAAAGTTGATGGTCGTATGTAAACCTGAACAATACATCCTGGAGACAGTTTACAGTGATCAAAGCTTCACTCCACACATACAAGTAGAATCTATGCTGTTGATGTGTAACGTTGACAGAGTTTAAATTACGACCACGTGGCACTCTCATTTAACTATGTTACTAAACATATAAAATTACTTATTTACTGGTCCCATTAGCGTAAGAAGTTTGCATTTTTATTAGTAATTTCATCCCGATAGAAAAACAAGTTTTTGAAATCTCCATAAAGTTTGTGAAAAATTTTAAGGAATTGTTGGATGATATTTAAAAAAAAACTTAAATTATACAGGTTGAACGCACTACTTCCACAAACAGACCATAATAATATAAGAGATCCTGAATATAATAAAAAAAAATTCTGTTGCTTTTCATTATTGTTAAAAGTGGTAAAAATTCTGTGATGACAATCTCTAACGCGATTTCCATTTACAAAAAATTAAAGGAATCTTATAGTCCTATAGATTACGTTTTTTCTAAAACTGGTAGGTTTTATAATTATCACGTGATTTAAAAGACACACACCACTGTCTTAAGTGGAACGTAAATGTCCGAAGCTTAGGGCAAAGACTATGCGATTGAAACAACTTTAATTTTAAAAAAATGAAGACAAAAAGGGTATAGGATAAATGTGAATAAAATATGAAGATATAAGCTAAGCCTACTGCAAGAAACAACACCGGCTTACATCCTAGAGAAAACATGTCCATTACTAGGTAAACATGACTGAACACGTTGGAAAAATTCACAATACTTTTTAAAGTCAAAAGTAAGTTAACACAAAAAAAGTCATAACTTTAGAGTATTTCTATTTTCAGATGAGTAATAAAATTTTGTTCTGAGCTGGTATTTTTAAATAATGATTTCTTTACAGGAAACTACGATGCTTTCGCAAAAATGGACAACTTACTACAGGTTGTTTGGGATAGAGTGAGTACTGAATAATTAACCTTTGAAATAAATCACTACCCGTTACTGCATATAATTTAACATAGTAACAGTTACCTTTCTCGTTGTATGATTGGCAGCGTATTGTCGGATATAATTCCATGTATTTTCCTACTTAAATTCAACAATGTTAAAATAAAATCAATTCAATTCTACGTTATTGTGTTTAATATAATTGATAAACTGTTATTTTCACTCTATATAGGTTCTTACCTACTGCACAATTTATCTTAAACACTCAAACATCAAGTGACGTGTCCAAAGAGAGGGGGGGGGGGGATTTCCCGTCGTTAGCAGTAACGCACAGAAAGAACTTTAATTTACGGGAGAATGTTGGACAGAAAAACAGTATTGTGTTAAAACTAAAGATTTTACAGAAAAATTTCCTCCTTATATATAAACCAAATAAAGTACAAATGTTCTTTACAATACAATCAGTATTATACTTGGGTTTGGATCTCATGATAATGGCATTCAGTGAAACATTCTCATAAACGGCTGACTGACTATTAACATTAAACATGCATTCCACCGTATGGATAAAAACATACTAATCATTCAAAAATAAATCACCTTGCAAAGAAACTTCGAACATGGTAGGAAACAAACTACACCGGAGTAGGGAAATATTTAATGTTAATAGTAATTTAAATAGGAAAAACTAGTGGTTTCCTACTTTATGTGCATTACATAACTTGTTGGTATGCTAGACAACATAATAATTCTAATGTATATTTACAGCATACGGCTATAATTATATAGCAAAATTAATATCATATCGTTTTGCTGCTGTGAATCTAGTGGTGGACTAATTTATGGCATTATTTAGATTTATATCAAAGCAACACTAGTTTGATATTAAATAGACTAGTTTAAAAATTAACATTTTCAAATATAGGCCTATTAATTTTTACGGACATATACAGTATCACTGTACTAAAAGAATTGATAAAATTAAGTTGAAGTATTAACGTTAAAAAATTATTATGTTATTAGCATGCCTATTTTTTGTGTGAATCGTGTGACACGTGTGAAACGAAGTTAACGTTCTGCAAAATTGGCCGGCAATCCTTAAAAGTCGCAGAGTACTATAAAAATCAGTACGCTCTGCGGAGGAAGAAGGAAGAAGTTACTTTGATCACAAAGTTGCCTTCATGAATGCTTCGCCAGTGTGATTCTCGACAGTGAGAGAGACAGCTGAGTGGGAGGGAAACAGAGACACGATGGGAATAATTCTGCCTCGCGGTGGACTACAGCTCTCCTCTGCCATCTTCTTGGTAGCCTCTCCTCCCATGCGTAACATCGCCCTACTTCCACGCTTTCCCTTCCTTTGCTTCGTTCTCTGTCTCCCACGCTCGTTTCCGTCCTGCGACCAGCAAAAACTCTGTCATGATAAAACATTGTTTTGCCAAGATTGGACGATATAAAACGGACAAAACAATCCTGTCGAGCGCTAAATTTCTCGGAAAATTGAGAATGGATTACACCGTTGTCTTTTCCTTTTAGTTTTCTGCGTTTAAGCTCGAGTTCTGTGCGTTCCTTTGTTGGCCGTCTGTTGACAGAAAAAAGTATAAACGAGGTTATTGGCGGAGGAGTTTCCAGAAAGTGCGAACTAATTCATCGTGACTTCGCTAACTCGCAAAGAAAATATATATTTGTACCTGTAGAGCATTTCTGAGGATTAATATTTGTTCCCATTTTACTGTGTCTCAACAATTTCATGCCGATGCTTTGCAGTGTCTTGTATCTTTCTTTCTCTCCTATCTTTATCATTCACTCTTTACATATTTGAAGCTGCCATGGATAACAGAATTTTTTCGCAGCTGCATTGATTTTGTATTATATTCACGGACATAGTTTGGATTTATTAATTTCAGCAGCACAATATGCCCAATTTTGCTTTGTAACAAAAATTACAAATGAAATGACAAAATAACGTCAAAGTTAAGTTCGAAGTGAAGCAGAATTATTAGTATTATTATATTTCCAGAAAAAAAATGTTTGTTCGAGGAAACACATTAGGTCAAATAAAAATGGAAACAAATCAGCAGCCAAGTTTTTAAATGGAAATATTCATTATCATCCAATCTTTACAATGGTGTACAAACAGTTACACTAATTTTGCAACATTCTTGAACTATGCCAGTGACAATCCTAATATTATTTTGTAAACTTGAAGAATTAATTAAAACGACTTTAATGTTCTTTAATACGTGCAGTAATTTATTTTTCATGGCCAAGAGTATTTAATGAATGTCAGTGCAATAAAAAATTTTACGAAACAACACTATGCTTAAGTGTCGGCGAATAAACATGTAGTAAAAAATTAAATATTCAAATATGTGCTTAAGTAATTATAGCAAGTATGAAATATATCATTACCGAAAATGATTTTTTCAAGTGTCAATAATATTGCTCTGCAGAAAACCGTCTATAATAAAATAGGTAAATTTAATACACTACTATAACAGTCTCTATTATACAAAGCAAATAGTAATTTAATGCATTGTGATAATTTTCCTTTGCCGTAGCTGCAAGATTTCAAAGGATGATTATAATTATACCATTAATTGCATAATAATCTGCAGAATGGACAATCTATGTGAGGAAATGATTATCTCTATACATAAAAAAATAGACTGACTGACTGAAGGACTGACTGACTGACATATCAAACTGTAGCCCAAACCACTAGAACTATAATCGTGATAGTTTTTCTGTGATTTCCCCTCTGGTCGTAGACGAGCAATAAGAAAGTATTTTACAAAATTCAACCCATAAGGGAGTGAAAAGGGGTGAAATGTATTTCCAAAGAAATGTCGATAGAGCTCGAACCCGACGGCCTAGCATCGTGATTTTTACTTTAATAGAACACACATAAAAATGCATATCAGCCCATTTTTAGGATTTTTCGAAATTCTATGTTTAAGGGGGTGGAAAGCCGTAAATGTGTTTCCGATTAACTATCGATATCTATCGAACCCTTTCGGATATAGAATTGGTTTTCACTTCAAAATGTTGCTCACATAAATACCCAAAAAGAACGTTTAAGATTTTTTGAAATTCGGCCCCCAAGCAGTAAAAAAGGGCAGACTGTATTTTTTATGAATCGTCTATATCACTGAAACACAAATGACTATCGTCGGTATTTTTACTTCAATTGGTTACGTATACAAATGATTATGACTGGACTCCAAGACGTTTCGAAATTGAATAATTAAGAGTGTTAAAATACTTCAAATGTGTTTTCGATTATTCCTCTATATCTGTAGAACCAGTCGAGATATCGAAGTGCTCTTTGCTTTAGACTGGTGCTTATGTAAATATCTAAAGTACCATATTTTACGAATTCGGGTCCAAAGAGGTAAAAGAATGGTAAAATGTGTTTCCGATTCACAATCTTTATAAATCGACCATATTGAACTCACAATCTTTATAAATCGACTATATTGAACTTTTATATAGCGACGTGATTTTTGTTTAATATTAATGTTTACTCAAATACCTGAAAAGCAATTTCAGGAATTGTTTTTATTCGCCACCTAAGGAGACGAAAATGGCTGAAAAGTGATTAAATGTGTTTTCAAATATTCGTCGATATATTTTGAACCCAGCGTGCTATTGTCGTTTTTTTTTTTTTTTTTTTTTTTACATTCAAGAGACACCAGTAAACTAGTAAAAAATGTGATAATTTTCCTTTCTATAATAAGGTGTCATGTACAAAAAAACAAGATGGCTTTCTGGTACACTTGCACTGTAACATTCATTTTGTGGAATAAAACACAACGTTTGGATATTTGCGTTTTAAAGGTTTCAGTGAAGTTTCTACCTATCCCTTTTCATGTGATGGGTTTCCATCCAAACCCACCTTGTTTTTGCATATCGTCTTTTAAGAATGCTCCTAAGTCCTGTGTTTTGCACCTAAGATACACAGCATACAGAATAGGCAATAGTGCGTTCATGTGTTTATTTTGTTGTGTTCCTTGAATTGTTGATGGTGCACATTCAACGTTACCTACATGTTTCTAACTCACGATACCATTGTTTCGGGTACTCTATCGCTGTAGCTTCATTTGTGATTTGAAAGAAAACTGTGAGTCCTAGACTATTGCAACAAGAGGACTTTTTTTTGTTAGACAGACTACATTACTCAATAAACCATCTTCAGATGTTCGAAAATCCGGACGATAAAAAAGTTATATACAGTTAGAGGGTAGCCACCCCTGCTATTTTCATAAGGGCGGAAGGTATGAACCAACATTCGCTGTTGGTTTGCAGATCCCAATAGCATTAAGCAATGCTGAAAATATTGTAGTTTTATGTCAATTAGTTCAGGGCCCATTACTCCCTTAATATTGCGTTTAGGTGAAAAGTGCAAAATATGTTTTCGTCATAGTTTTTCATGAGAAACACGCAAGTGGAAATTGTTCCCCTCTATTTAAGAAACATCCTGTATATCGAACCCATCGAGATATTCTGTTTATTTATGGTTTAAGATGATGACTATATAAAGGGCCGCAATCACGTTTTAAGATTTTTCAAAATTCGAACTTTCAGTACTCTACAGGCGTGATATGTGATTTTTAATTAATTATTGGTTTGGCTTTCACTGAATGAGCAATCGTCGTGATTTTCACAAATATGTAAGGTGTGAAAATAAGATTTTTCGAAATTCTACACCTAAAGTGATGAAATGGCATAAAATTGGTTTTCCATCAGACGATGATACTTATCTAACCAGAACATATATTTAGGTGGTGTTCGTATCAGATTGATGCTTACGTAAGTACCTAAACAATTAGTGCTATTTTTTTACTTTATAAGATAACTTAATTAAGAACATAACTCAGTTCGTTAACATTCAAGGCAGACGATCCGAAAAGCAAGTATGACCAGCGAGAAATAAATTATACTGGAGTCTCATTCTACAGTTCTATAGAGACGCGGTGTTGTACAACCTCGATGAGCCAGATGTTTTAAAAGTATTTTTCATGAATATTTTGATGTTATGTGGCGCAGTTGTTTGTAGCATCGATCTATTGTTCGTGAGGTTCTGGGGTCTAATTCATTTAAATTCTGTGCAAATGTGCATGCCTAACACACAAAAACTGCAAGGAATATAAAATTAGCGCAATTTGGACGATGTTCAAAATTGATGAAAATGGATTATGCAGGCCACTATCTATTCACGTTCCTCGACAGTATCAGCCCACATATACCATCTTACTAACCTCAAGATTGGGGCACTAAATACGTTTATATTTCAGCGATACATTATCCAGCAAATACTACTCGATACCACTTAAAATCAATTGAAGGTTTTGAAAACAAATATGTCATCACCAATGGTTGTGCTCGAGGAAAATCAGTCATAATACCACGTAAAAAACGTATTTCATTCGATTACCCTCTTATATTTAACAGTCTATAACTACACCACAACGTAAACTTTGGTGTGACTATAAATAAGGCCCAGGCGAAGTCGCTGTTAGTGGCAGGGACAAACTCAAGACTGCTTCTCGCGTGGACAGCTATAGCTACTTATCCTGCTGCAGTGTTAACTCAACTAGCATATTTGTCATTATAACTCTTAATGCCTGAACTTCCTGTCTGGTGTACGAAGAGGTATCTACGCTGAGTAATACACGCGAGCAAAGCCGCGGTCGCACTGCTAGTATGAGTACAAATTTTCAGAAAGTAAGCTTTCGATACCCTGCACTCCTATTTTCGTATATTTAGAAGGTTGCTTACCTTTTCTGCCAGAGCTCAACGGACCAAAGTCTGAGATTATGCAGTATTATTTTATAAGAGGCAATATTACATGGAAATCTCGTGCGAGAATTTCTTTTTTCTCATGTACGTTGTGTCACGTCTGAGATAGGGGGATGGATAATGTCATATTTTCCAGGTCAATGCTTACAAGTTGGTCAATACGAAGGATAATTTCGATCATTGTTTTGGTGTCTATATGACAAAATGTATTGGGACCACATAGATGTAAGTATTTCCTAGTTTCAGCTATGCTAATATTGGCCATTATTTTTACAACGTTGAATACGTACTTTTCATATAACGACGATTTAAATATTTTGAACACAATTTAATTCCAAATGAGAGTAAATTCCGCCGAAGTTTGGCGTTCGGATTTTCTCTCGTACTGTATATGTAATTTTGTACTGTAATTGTCGCGAAATTATTTATTTACTCAAATTTGTTTGGAAATTAATTTGTAATGTTGTATTGTAATTTTAAATACAGAACTAAATGAAATTGTTTGATTTTGCGTACCAGCTAGTAAATTAGTCAATGAATCATACCAAATGTATTTAAGTTTGTAATGCAAAAATACACATTGTCAACACACGCTACGTTAATAGCAGATGATTATTATTTAAATTGCTTTCATATACAAATTCTGGGTTAGTTTTTTACTTACTGTGTAGTATAAAAGTGTCTACCAAACATTGGACGCAATCAAATGTAACCTAGTCCATTATGATATAAATCTATAGGCTATTTCAGATAACAAAATACGTATTCCAGTTAAGACTGAAACATTAAATACTTATAATTATTTTACAGGTGTATAAATTAAGGCGATCATAAATTTATCTTTAAAATTACGACTTAATGATAATTTCAAAATAATAAGATTTTATCCCGAAACAATTGTACTGTTTCAAACCAAATGTGCATCCTTACAATAAATATTAAATCATAAACATAAAATATGCCTACTATTTAATATTAATGGGTACGAAAATGTAATATGTCAAGTAAACGACTGGAATACACAATTGACGATAAAATCTGAACTACTCATCATATTTCAATGGGAGTTTATGGCGAGTATTTATTAGCTGACATCTTTTTGCACACCACCATATGGTAGTATGCTATGCTTTCAAGTAAAAAATTAAAAATGCGTTTCAGAAAAAATAGTTTTTGAAACCACAAAATCTTTGAAAATAAAAGTGGAAATGTTATAATTTTTGATATGGTAATATCCAGGCCTCTATAATAACCATATTTCAAAAGTTCTGACATAATTATTTGAAAATAGATTAACATCTGTTAACCTCTCGCGCAGAGGTTTTAGGATAGTACAATTATTTTAAAATCGAAACGCGAATATTTTTTTTAATTCGGTCATTATAGAGATCTGAATATTATCATATTAAAAATTATAAAAATTGCAGTTTTCCATTTTTGTAGATTTTGTAGTTGTAAGCCCTATTTTAAAAAGCCGTTTTTAACTTTGTACTCGAAAGCAGTTCATAGTACTGACTAGTGCTGTATAAGTATATGTCTGCTAATAAAAGTTCTACTAGGAAATAAAGTTTCGTCGAATTGTGATGAGTATTTCAGATTTTATAGACGATTTAGTATTCCAGTCGTTCGCTCGACATTTCACCTTCCTATACTCCATAAGTATTTCGCTTTGTTAGACTATATCTCATACACAGAAATATACTATCATAAATGTGACACAGTCAATTTATTTCGGTCATTTTAGAATGTTGTACAACATAAGTTTATATAAGAGTAGCCTACTTTAGAGTAGTGAATTTATTTTTCAAATTACCATTCAGATATCTAATTTTTTCGTTTGGAAATCTATCAATTGACTAGATAAATTAGTTATAAGTTATCTGCAAATGCCAAAATCGTGTGTCAGAAATCACTAAGATTACGACAAGAGAGAGTTTGTTAAACTATACTCACCTTCCAATCTTACAGTACCTTTAATCGAACGGATTTGCACCGAAGTAGAGGATAGCATCGTCAGTAGTTATAAACTTTGCGGCCAAACAGAACCACAGACTGAAGTCACAGTCCTCCGACAACATTATTCGAAATATTTAACGAGTTTAAATTCCCGTAGAGCACGAATCTCTCTGTGTGAATTTAGGCAGAATGTGACCGCGACCACATCATCAAGCGGCTAGCAATTAACGAGCGTTAACACCACAACATAAGAAATTTTAATGAGTTCGCTAACGAGATTCCGACGCGAGGAGAGCAGTTCTGGGTGGAGGGTAACGTACATGTAAGCTAGTCCAGTCTTATACAAAATGTTCAAAACTGTGCGAACTGCATCTAGGATAGTTGCAGCTACATACTAATGTACGACGGACTATTCATAATAACGCTATTATGCAGTAATCGAAATCTAATGGTTTTTTAAAATAAATTTCTTGGTAAACAATTACTTAATGTAAATAATGTGTGGCAAGAAAAACTCTTCGGTAATCGTAATATCACTGGCCCAAGTAAATAAATATGACTTTATTTACTATAATAACACTATTTAACTGTCACAACTCAACCCCTAGCAGAATATATTCAGTGTATTTCAATCATAACAGTTTTCACTTGCTGATTAAAAAATTTCACTGTATTTGAAGGAATTTATATGTTCGAATTTCACAAATATGTATATTGTAATTTTTAGTGAAATATGTTTCTTGTAAATTAATAACTAAATAAAAAAGAATGTTATTGTTTTTGTGTCATAGCAACTCTTTGTTTTAACCATACAAAGTAATAAATCAGAAATCGTGCTACCTATAAATATAACTACATTTCCTTTTAAGCACAACACAATGGTCGAAAGAGAAGCACAGGAAATGGAATTTCGCTTGATTAGCATTCCAGAAAATGGCATGTTTTCTGCCTTTTGTCTGCGACCCTTTCCCCCTGACGGCGGGGGTGGAAAAAATAGAGAAATAAAAGAACAAATCTGCGAAGGGAAGGAGCTGGAACGGAAAAGCGGGCAGAAGGCGGAAAGGGAATGAAAAATGGACCACTTTGAAGCGTTGAGCTGCGGAGATGGCCGGTCTCATTGTTTCCCGCGTCTTCCGAAGAGACCAGCGTCACCGACGGCATGATAAACGCCTCGCGACAGACGCCTTTGACGTCGCCTGTATTTCAACTGTCACCGTAATAACCTGCTGGCTTGTCGCCGGCTGCGACACGGCCGATTGCGAACGGCATCTTGGCGGCGCGTGGACGGCACAGAGGCGGACAAACGGTGCCCCAGCTTTCCCGTGCAACACAGAGATAAACCGCATCTTCGGGATTGGTCTTCCATTAGATATACTGTTTCGTATATCTTTGGTAAATCTTTACAGCTACCGAAGGACAATATTTTCTAATATTCATTAAGGGGTAAGGAAATGTACTATATCGAGCGGACGACTGAAATACTAAGTCAATAAAATCTGAACTA
Organism: Medauroidea extradentata; assembly: GCA_003012365.1. Lineage (NCBI taxonomy): Eukaryota > Metazoa > Arthropoda > Insecta > Phasmatodea > Phasmatidae > Medauroidea > Medauroidea extradentata. Next base: position 54,843 of record PNEQ01123238.1, on the reverse strand, counting down.
GTCATCAAAATTCGATAAAATTTTTTTCGAGCAGATATTTTATCAGCGGACGTTTACATATAACACAATGCGGTAGTATGCTTCACTTTCATGTAAAAAAATTAAAAACTTTTTTTAGAAATATAAGGACTTCAAACCACATTATCAACATACATGGAAAACTGTTACATTTATAACTTTTAATATAACGATATCTAGACCTATATTACCACAAAATTAAAAAAAAAAAAACACTCGCGTTTTCATTTGAAAATAATTTTACTATCTGAAAATCTCTGCGCGAGAGGTTTACGGATGTTACTATTTTCAAACGAAAACTCCAGTATTTTGAAAATTCGGTTATTAAAGAGGCCTAGATATCATCATATTAAAACTTATTAAAATTACAGTTTTACGTTTTTTGTAGATTTGGTGGTTTCAAGCCCTTATTTTTCTAAAAACAGTTTTTAATTATATACTCGCAATAATAGCATACTACGGAATAGTGCTATATAAACAATCGTCCGCTGATAAAATATTTACGCGGCGAAAAATCTCATCGAATTTAGATGAGTATTTCAGATTTTATTGACGAATGAGTATTCCAGCCGTTCGCTCAACATCGTGCCTTTCAATACCCCTTAATGTGTGTTACAATGCAAGACATTTGTAGTTCTAAAATGTAACAAATGTCAATTTCAATATTTGTACTGTACATTTTATCTTGCACATATCGCTAAATATTTACAGTAATTGCCCATTACTAGCTGTCAAATATTACCAAAGTTATATGAAACAGAATATACCGTGTTGTTATAAACCATGTTACCCTGGTTCTAACACAACGTTCAGTAACCAGGCCACCCGGCCAGGAATTCCATAATATTAAACATAAGTTGCTGGAAACTGCAAGGCAGAACTCCCCACTCCAACAGCGGTACGAGTTGACACACAGGGCAATGATAAAGGGGCGTGTCTAGCTACCTACGAGATCTGTCTGCCCCATATCGTCGCCAGGACCACTTCACTACCAAGATGCACCACGACGTCCAGATCTACGCCGTGCCGATCGCCGTGGACGTTTCCTTACATCAGCCTCGGCATTATTAATAAGGTGGGACTGTCATCAACGTAACTTAACTGAGTGGCTCATAAGTATTCATGAATGTATAATTATATATCTAACTATTCTTGCCTCCCTCCGTAAATAACATCGTAAATGTAATGATATAGTTGTATATATTGTAAATTAAAGCCGTACCTGATATTTAGACTGCGAGTCTCACTCATATTAAAAGAATCCCTCATTTAAACAAATCATAATAAACTGTACGTTTTACATAAATAACTCCACCATCACTAAGAAAATAAGACGGAGTATCATTTATAAAAACGTAACAGTGTGTATGGCGATTGTATGGGGTGGGGGGGGGACCATCTGAATGTCAGTGAGTAGTGGTGACACAAACTTTTCAGATTATCGTTCAGAACTTACAAACTGGTTTAATAAACACTAACTTTATAAATACGCACAGGGCAAATTGTTACTTATAATTTACGTTCTACTTTAAACAAAGAATTTATTGTATCACACGTATGGGTACATTATTTACGGGATATCATATTTCATAATACCCATGATATTTTTCTTAATTTTTTATTACCTTCGCTCTTATTTTCACAGCAGTATTGTCTTAAAAATCAGCTCTGCTAGGATTGATTTATTCTTGCACGTAAAAAGTTCCTTTCATAATTTGAAACTACTAGGCATTTTACAGTTTAAAATATAGGTATAATATTTTACTGTGTATCCCTGCGGGGATTCAAGTACTATACATAAAGCGAGAATTTTATGATTAACTGAACTTAAATATTATTCGTAATTATTTCACAACCTTGGCACAGAATGCATGATTTCACATCCTTTCTGTAGAAAGTTTTATGTCTTTTAAGGTGGTTAAGTGATAAATATGTTTCCAAGTTTTGGATATATTGAATGATGACGTCATTAATAGTAGTGTGATGAAATAAAATAGCTGAAATATAAATTAGTATCTATGTAACCATGTAACGACTGAAATTTACTTCCAGAAACATAAATTTATTTAATTAATTACAAATCTAAATTTCAGCTAAATGTATCACGAAATTACACAAGTGTCATGAAGCAATCAATACTTACATTTTTGCTCTTAAATTCATCTATAGCAAAGCTGTAAATTCCAGGTGTTTGGAGAGTAAAAAAGAAACTAAAATAATTTCAAACAACATAACGGGGTCATAAAATCAATAATTGCAAGTCATTACGATAGCAAGGAAGACGTATTTTAACTAGTAGTCTAGCAGAACAATCTCGTCGATATTTTAGTTTTACTGGAACTAAAAATAAAAATTTTAATGCTAATTATTCCTTCTGACCGATTATTTCAAGTAATTTCCCACTAATATCAAACTTTGTGTTGACAGTTATTTCACACTGTCTACAAAATAAATTAAATGTACTAAGCAATGTCAAAATAGATTTCTGATTCTTGAAACACCGTATTGTTAACATTATGCATTAATCAAGTATCACTAAACCAGTTCTGTAAAATGATGACCAATCAAAAAGTGCCCCAACAAAATATAACTATAAAAAATCATAAGTACTCTATGTACGTAGGCTATCTTGTGCTCGAACGTGTTCACAGTCGTTGCCTAGTAAATAAAAAGCTCTTAAGTTTGAAATTTCGTAGTTTAAGGACCAATGTCATAATTGTATAGGTCTCTCATCTGATGAAACGCAAAGCTGTCATAATCGGGGTAATACCTCGGGCTGGACACAACCACTGATATAACCCATCACATGATGCGGTGTTCTTCAAGGGTTATTGGAAGACACACACTAAAACACTCTGAACAATCAATCTACCCCTCATATAATCATATAGTTATTTACAAAATTACTTTGTGATTACCAGACAATACGTTACAATTTGATAGTGTTTTGCCTGGATATGTATAAATTCATTTGAAAATAATTTGTCAGCCTCTGGATTGAACAATTACAAAATGCGACTCGTTAAATAGTTTATGTAATTATGTACTTGGCAAAAAAAAATCAAGTAAATCACAGATGGCATTTCGTTTAAGCATACTTCTTTTGACGTAACTTAGGTGTGTGAAGGTTAATATGCAGCTTTAGGATTAACTGTTGATTTCTCTGCAGTTGTGTAAAAGAGAAGCAAATATTACTTAGTTATGTAATGTTGCATTATAAACTACGCTCTTCCACAGCTACATACATATTCACAAAGTAATATCAAAATAGAATTATTAAGTGGGTAAAAAGTGTGTAAAATTACCACATGGTACGAAGTAACGTAGTGAACAGTACCTCAAAAACTATTGTCAGTGATTCGATATGTAAAGGAAAAACCAAACGGGGTTGATTTGAAGTTCTTGGCTGATGCATCAATCACCTGAAACAAATGTCATGAAAAGCGTGTTTAAGTCGTAATGTTCAGGAATATGCGATTGTGTAAGAGTGCGTAAATTGATTAAAGTAATCTTAGGTTGTAAGATTGGATAAACATGTTACCTGCAAATAGAGCAGCTGGCAGTGCCAAACATACCTTCGCTCTTTAATAAACAAAAGAGCCAGTACACATTTAAGATTTTGCATTTGACTAACCTATTCAAATAATTATCCTTGCATCGAATTTTCTAAACTCAATAACGACTGTTTCGAAAAAAAAATACCAGCATTAATAAAGACACTTTCTTCAATTTGGGCGCAAATTAACCCCAACAGTTAAAATTGGTCATGCACACCGGCAAATATGACATTCTATCTAACATGGTGGAGCGGGCCGCTCGATTCCCGGTGGGGTCGGTCCCAGGTTTTCGCATGTGGGAATCGTGCCGGACGATGCCACTGGTCGGCGGGTTTTCTCGGGGATCTCCTGTTTCCCCCGCCCATTCATACCGGCGCTGCTCCATACACACATTATATCACCCTGCTCCAGCGCTAGAGATCTCGAACCCGGATCGCCTTGGTGGGAGGCGAGAGGTCTGACCCCTCGCCCACCGCGGACCCCAATAGTTCATGGTATTTTAAGACAATTCAGTACAATAAAAATGCAGCAAATAACTTTTTTTAACAAAAAGGTTTTTTTCTACACTGTTGTCTCTATAAAATGCCTTACTTTCTTGACCAGAGTGTTTAGTCAAGAATTGTATAATGTTTAGAGTAAAAACTGGGTACACAAAATGTTCATTTTTTGTAGTTTAATATGATTATATTTCGACAATTTCGAAATATTCTGTACAAGGAACGATAGCAACAAAGTTCCATTTAGTAGTGATTCAAATGTATGTTCTCGTTTGATAGTATAGCCTAAAGAAATATACTCCTATATTATTATCTAGTTCTTACTTACGTCAACAGAGTGTACTTGTATGTCCACCAGTGCCCTTCATCCTAGCTGGACGTGACGCGCTTTCTCGCTGCAGATGCAACGTTGCCGGAGTTCTCCGTTGTTCAAATTTGCTACGAGCAACGAATGGAGCCCAAAACGTGTTTTAGGATCGTCGACAATTGAGTACAAAGGGTGTAGTACACAGGAGCATGGGACCAAAATAGTCCCGATGTGAATCAGATATTTTTTTTTAAATTATATGTGTGTTATGATGCGTATTTACGTAAAATGCGTTTTCAGCTTGGAGGCTGGTTTGATCCTCAGGGAGAACACCTGAGGAGCGACTAGGCGAGGATGTAACTGAGGTGGTTCGTCATTGTCTTCCGCAGTATGAGGATTATAAGCCAACACAACACATAGTCCTGACCCTGGAGAAGTAACAAAATTTTCCTTATGGGCCGGGAATCGAACCCGAGACGATTAACTTAACGGCCAGACGCTCCAACTATTGAGTCAAGCGGTCAGACAACATTGACTAGTCAATTTTTGCAGTGGACGTTGAGTAGAGTCAAGCAAAATGAAGGTTTTTATTAAAAATAAGGTGGGTGTGGATTTGAGATGTGATGAAGCCGTGAAGATTTACTTGTATTTGGGTCCGATAACCCTGTAGACGCCCTTACGTGTGATAAATATGTTTTATTAGCCTAGCAGTTTTCTACGAGCTGGCCAAATCCACGCATATATCTAAAGAAGGTTGCAATTAAAATTGACGCGATTTTAAAAATATTGGTAAAGCATGAACATATTACTCCAACTTCAAGTAATCCCATTACTTACTATATGTGTACCAGGTGTGATGACATTTCTCAAATATTTTTCCTAAAATATGTCAGCGTAATGAATTGAAAGGGCTCTATTTTGATCATATAAACATAGCATGAACTAAATACATACGTTTCAATTTATCGTATTAAGTTCTATGAGTGATTCAAGTTTGATGAAATTTTGGTCCACTAGTTCTAAAGTTAAAAAAAAAAACATACACGCGGACACACACAGATATACATACATACGCAGATAGGAAGGTGATTCCATAAGCCAACGTTTTCCATCGGAAAGGGAGGCTGAACATAAGTACATAAAACAGTTTTGTGTGTACAAGTATGTGTATTATAAGTATTTAAGCCCAAATGTGTAAACGCGAAAACAGTACGCACTCTTAAATATTTAAAATATATTTTGTTGTTTATAAAAGTCCGTACGAGATAAATATATAAATCAGTTTGTGTTCAGATAACCACAACTCTAGTTATTGAAATTGAAAAATATCATAAGCTTACGAATACACGTACGTTATTTTGTACATTGTTTACCCACATACAAATTATTTATAACCAAGGAATATCAGCTTTAGTGACTCACATTTGAACTATTTGTAACTAAATGTGTTATATTAAATCTTGTTATATTAGGTAGGAGGACCACGCCACAATTTTCCAACGAGAAAATGATCCTTAATATCGCCCAGACTAAAGATAAATGTTTTACGAAACTCCCGAGTAAGGCACTTTGACTTCATTATTAATTTATATGAACACATTTTAAGTTCAGGAAAATACCATAATGTTCACCATACGCTTTAACAAAAAAGATGATCTGATTACTAACTGGTCTCGTTATAATTATTACATTATTTTGAATATGGACTGGTTGGAAGTTATTTATTTATTTTAAAATACGACAAAGTAATTAATAAAGTAAAATTATTTTCTGAACCTTTATACGTAAAATAAACCTTACAGCACTAAGCCGATATCCTACATTTAAAAAAAAATTAATAAATTTAAAGTAAAAAGCTAATGTGCTTGGCTTTTCTGCTGTGACCCGCAGATATTCGTTTCGCCCTTGAGAGCCCATGCGGAAGATGCACTAAGATGTGTTTGCTTAAGGAAAAGACGCTGAGAAGTCCAGCTTGCTGACGGCAAAGTATTTCATGTCTCGCTCTAGAAAAGATAATAAATATTCCACTAGAAAGAGAACACACATCACTTTTGCGGAGACAAGCTGTCTTACCACAACCACAGCTATTAATAAGACATTAATACTAACTATATTGTTTACAACAAGAAATAATTCACTAAATATTCTCTCATAACTCTGTAAGCATAAAAAAGTAATTAACCTAACTGGTAACGCACGTTTTGAAATTGATTCAAATCGCTTTTTTAAGACATGAGTAAGGAATAATTTAATGTTAAAATGGTATGTCAAAGTTTTTTATACAGTATTGTCACTGTATCAAGTTGTACACAATTACAGTAATCTGTCTTTTATTTATTTACGTTTTTATATACTGTTTCAATCACACATCAGCAGTTGATGACAGGGAGTTTTTTTTTAATATTTTTAGTTTATTGTGTTTACAATGCATTGTTTTTTTAACACTGTTACATGAAAAACTGGTGGCACTGTTAAATAGTTTTGTACCGTTATTGTTTGATAGTACTTACTATTAAATAAATGTGTACAGCAAAATTTGGCTCCGATGCAATCTTACAGATCACAAATTAAATAATTGAACAAAGTAGTCTTATTTTTTTGTATAAGCAATTGAGCGTATGAGAACGCGGAATGGACTAGAGAATAGTAATACATCCTTTATCAGATTAAATTGATCACCAGTCATTAATATTTTCAAGAAACTCTCAAACGAGACACTCCATTGAATGGTTACTCGAAACAAAATTCTTCCACTAAAAGTAAAAGTAATGATTGGGAAATATTACGACGCAAAAATCACTTTACAAGAGGGACCATAAATACGCACATATAGTTCACGAAAGCATGCGCGTATTTACCTCATATGTATTTCCATTACATTTTGTTTAAGAGTACCATAAAATATGGTAACTTGGTACATAGGGGTCAAAAGGAACAAAATTAGAATAAAGTTCCTGGCATTCTCCTTTTTCTAAAATAAAGTTATATTTTGATAAAGGTACTATTTGTAAAATGTTTGAACTCGCCTATCTAAAAACACAGTATCTGAGTTTAATTTGAAATGTTTGCTCTGAAATAATTTCCTTATTGGCCCAATGTTCCTATCTATCCCATTTACGGCATTTTTATTGTCTGAAGAAAGTGCATCAAAAATACTTACAATATAACAAATCCAACTGAAGAAGAATCGGACAGAAAAATATAACAATTACAATATAAAATAATTTAAAAAGTTATTTTTTACAAACTTAATTTACATAACGCCTAAGAATACGGCACAATATATCTGAAGGCACATTTTCTATCGATAATAAAATATTTTATTTTACCTTTGCTTTACATTACACTGTAAATCAATTAACGAAGATAAATAGTAAAAAATTTATGTTGGATATAATATTTATCAGAATGAACCTTAAAAATAAAATATGTCTAAATAAAGGTTTTAATATCAATTAAATAATAATAGTGAATTTGAAAATATATGTGTCAAAATTGTGTCACATTTTATGAAAGCGTTGGGACTGTGATTTGTTAACACTTGTTTTAATGCACTGCCTGGCATCGATAAATGTATCTAGGTTTTCCGAAATACGCAACGTTCGTAAAGTTAGCAATAACATCGTTTCCTTAACGGGAGCTTTATTGCGGTACTACAACATCCTTGGTCTCAAGATGCGGAATCATTTTAGTGTATATTGTTAAAGACAGTATCTGAGAATTTGTATTCAGTGCTGCAGCAGTTCCTACAGACTCAGATACCAAGTAGTCAGGTTTCAAAAAAACCTAGGTATAATTTGTTACGCGGTATCTCGTGGTTCTTTGGATCAGCGGCATTGGTAGACCGGACGTGAAATCATAAATGCCTTTCCAGGGGCAGGAATCTGAAAGAATTTCTCCGGGAGATCAATAACACTGATGCGGCGGCCGAGAAACAGTCGCCGCATACGATATGAGTCATAAATCACGCGCCGGCCATCAGGACGAGGGAGGCACGAGGAAATAGAGCTGGCCAGAGCCCTGCGGCTCGAGTTCTCCCTCCAGGTTTCCGGACGATGTACACTCCGGGAGCCCCCGATACCGCCAGCACATCGCCGGCCAAGTGAAGCGGCCACCAAGTCCGGAGTTTGAAATATGGCTCGTTACTGGCTGAGTGTTGGTCCGCGCAAAACTGCTTCAAGCTGCTGACCACTAGCAAGAGATTTTGGCCAGCCACCCATGGCAGACGTCTTGCATCTTTCCGTATGTTTGTATTGCATCAGTAATGCCTGCAGTCCTGATTTGTCACGTTAGTGACGTCGTTAAATAGGAACCACATTAATTGGCATCTTGTCGTCATCATTGGAGTGCTTGAACACTTGGAGAGAAGAAGCATTTTCTTTTCAAGTTGTCTAACAGAAACGTGCATGCTTGGTCCATATCGAGAACTGATAATGTCCTTTAAAGATTCATACACTGGGGGGGGGGGGATTATTTACTAAAATATTTTAGACATACGCCATTGAAATGCTTGGAACATTTGGCGAGATGATGCATTTTCTTTTCCAGCTTTTGAACAGAAACATACACACCGGGTCCATACCAGAAATTGGCAATCCCTTTGTAAGATTCTTGCAAATTGGGGAGGGGGGGATGATTTAGTGAATATCGTGGCCGTACAGCACTGCATTTCACTAGAAGACAAATTTTCTTTTCCAGTTCTCGAACATGCATACTGAGTTCATACCGGAAATTGATATAATGTCTTTGAATGAATATTGTTTTTTTTTTTTGGGGGGGGGGATAGATGATTTAGTGATATAGTCTGGACATTCGCAATTGCCGTGCGTATGTTCTCAATATTTCACTAAATTATTTACCCCCATTGCAAGAATCTTACAAAGACATTAGAAATTAAATTGCTTTTGCAACTGCGGTTTACGGACAAATTTATATGTTTGTAGTTAAATTGATAACAGCTGGTCACTGTGACCATATTTACTACTCTTTCATGACAGGTGAAATTTTCGTATCAAAATTTTGCATGTGAATTTGCTAGAACACGAATTGTAAGGTATTGCTGAAGTCTTCCCTTAGCTTTCATGCATTTCGCCAACGGACTTCGTGGATTCATATTCAGATAGAGAGTATTATTTTCATTAGTCGTTCTTGGAATGAATTGAAATTTTTATTTTTTTTAAGCAGCATTACTTACAATTACGTAGAATCTTTCAAAGTAAAAACCGGTAGAAATAATTTCCAGGAAATAACTTTTTTTTTGTTTTTATTGAAAACTGTATGTGTTAAAATTTTTATAATTTTATCATTACGTAGTCTCTCATAATTATAGGCATCAAAAACATTCGCAGTTATTAATTATTAATTAGATGGTGTACAAAACACATTTTCCTGCCAATACATTTTAATAAATGAACTTACCTGGGCAAGAAACGTATTTTCCATTAAGTCTACCATAAATATTGGGTGCTTACGTATAAAAATATTAAATCGAAAATGTGTTCGAAATTTTACAACGATGTGAATATACGTATAGAAATTGTACCATGAAAATTACATTAAATCACTTTGCCGTGATAATCAAATATCTAGCAGGTGACTTAAATATCTTACATGAGTATACATTGTTAGTAAAATGACTAACCTAGGAGCAGCTCCACCACCACAATACTCACATTGTGGAAAATTTCATATTTATTTTCTTGACACTTTATGTACACTATTACAACACATACGCAGTACATCCTGATTTACTTTCAATTACTTTATATAACATAACTGCGGATAACAAAAGTTATGTGATACGATTCCTTGAAAAGACGGAATAAAATTATGCAATAAAAATTTTTCGGCGGCGCAAATCTTCAAAGAGGAAATTCGCGATTTAAATTTGACATTAAGAACCCAAATTTGTTGAAATGACGGAAAGAAAGGAGAAATAAAGGTTAATTTCCGAGTGCAGTTTAATAATAACCAGTCTGCAGTCGATGAAAAAAAAGTTTCGAAAACCTTTCACAATAAGTAGATAATGTACTGAGATTGGTCAAGCGCTTCGGTGTTAAAGAAATTTTTATCGTTGCATTTTTCGTCTACTTAATGACACAGTTTTTTTAAATGAACCCCATTGAACAAAAAAGCTTGTCATGTCGCAACACCCTCGAGTGAACCGTTTTAACGAGAAATCCTACCTTTATGTGTCCACATTACCGACGTAATTTTTCGAGAAAATGTAAGTTAAAGATGTGTAATCTTACAGGCAGGCAATAGGAGATACTCTGGAGGTTCAAGTAACTCTAATATAATTTTATGTTATTTACTGAAGGCGAAAAGTATTCGGAACGGTTTTTTTAACAGATACATAATTATCTTGTTGTTAATATTACGCACCTGGAATGTCATTATATATATTTTTTACAACGAACACACAACACTCTCGCCTCTCTGTGTTAGTGTATTTCGTACAGTTGTCAACACCTTCATTCACATGTTTATCTGAACGCTATACATTCACGATAACTTAACTACATATTTATAAAATGTAAGGCAAGGGTACTATTATTGTGACGATCTCGAGCGGAAATGTGCTGTTGTTGCTGCTAAATGCAAGTTCTGGTTTATTCTTATGCATGTTTAGGTTTCATTAAATTACTTATTGGGAAAACTTATTGGAGATTTATAAACAGTATTTACAGACTGAGAAATAGCTGGAATGCCATACGAGATCGATAGCGAAACTTCTTTAAACAGAAGTCGTTTACTTTTTTGGAAATGTCCGTCGTTTACATTCGTAAAACAAACTTGCGATGCGTAAAGGTTTATGTATCATATGTAGTGGACGAATTCTAAGAAAATTAATTTAATTCCAGTTCTTTGCATGTTTGAGGTTACTGAAAATGTCCACCATTTCATCGTAGATTATTCACTTTTCGTCACGTTACCGGCCCTGTAGACAGCGTGCTAGTTTGCGACAAACTTTGCGATACGTTTGCGACACAGTTACCGTTCATAGGCGCAGATCCGGAAGTTTTAATCTATTTCAGCGGAAAGCCTTGTTATGCGTCTTTATGGCGAACGCAAAACAGCATTGTACTGCGGTCGTAATATACCCGCAGGGTTTCTGCTTCTTACGTTAACCATCGCTAGAACTCGAAGCAAAAATGAGAAATATATTCTATTGCAAAATGTTTAAAAATTCCTGCAGGTGTAATGCATTTTATTACAGGAGCAAATAAATTGAATTTTATATGCACTGGGAGCGAGTAAATATCTGTAACTCATAAAAGTATGGCAGCATTTGTTCAATCTGTTTAAACCGTTGGAAAAATGGGCGAAGCAAACAATTACATGTCAAACAGAAATACATTTTTCACAACTGACGTTAGAAATTTAACAACAAACAGAAGATCTGCAGTATGAAACTATAATTGCCGAGTATTGTTATTTATTGCGACAATACGATCAACGTTTACATTTTCTTAATTCAGATTTATTCCTGTATGATCCTATATTTTGGTGTAACCAACTGGAGATGCAAATCGTTCTGAATCACGTTTAATGACATTTTTCGAAATTGAATTTAAATCGACATGAAGACATCTTAATGCTTTAAGGCAGCATGTGCGTTGTCACCGGATAAACACTTCTCCACCCATTATAAAACCACCGCAAAACTTCGAGTGTCGGGAAAGTACAGACGAACTAACGGTAAATTATATAAGAAACTAGACACCATTAACCAATGAATAGCGCCCAGTAGTTTTCGCGAAAAGATTTTTGTTCCACTATATTTCAGTGCCTTACGTGCACACCTGCAGCTCAACTTCATGACTATTGGCAAAGTGTTTTTGTGCAGGGTCGTTATAAATTTGACTGTGCCAATCAGTACACGGATAACTACCACACATCACGTCTGTGATTTTCGGGTTTAACCTCCACACAGTGGGTGTTACGGCATCCAATCACTGACCACAAAGCAGAGATGCAGGTGCGCACGTAAGGCACTGAAACAAAGTGCTGCAAAAATCTTTCCGCGAAAACTATCAGGCCCTACTAATGATCCAGCCACAATGATGTCAGGACTGCCTCGGATGAATAGTTAATATGATGGTAAGGTAGTTGGGCCTCTTGTATCTTTGACAGTGAGGTAATTATAGACGGCGACACACAATTTTGTACAATGACAGGAGCTGGGAGAGAGTCGGCCATGGCCTTTGTTAAGGAACTATTCCAGCAATCCCCTGGAGCGATTTCGCGAAACCATGGAAAAACGAAACCAGGATGGCCGGAGCCGGAGATCTAATCCGGGTCCTCCCGAATGCATGTCCAACGTCTAACCTTTGCGACATCTTGTACGGTTAGTTAAGATGACTGTCATAGTCGTTCTTCATGTTGAGTCTATACGGTTTTCGTGTTTGATTTTTCTGCTGTGTGATGTGCTGTATAATCACTTGTAGGCTTATTATTACCATGTATTTCTGACGCAAGAGTGTGTGTGAGGGGGGAGGGGGGAGGCGTTTCTGAACGTAGATTACATTTTAAGTGACAGCGAATTTCCAAAACTATTTCTCAAAGCCCATAAATTAATTATAACAATTATAATCATGCGAAAGGTTACACGGCATTAGAAATCATCATTTATTTTCGTTTGAAATAATTACAACGCAGTTAGAATTAAAAAAAAGAGTTATTTATGTTTATCATAATGGTTGTTACTCGTATACACTACAGAACAATCCAAAGGAAGCCATATTTGTTGCTTCACAAAAAAAAACTTTGTTACCACTTAGTAGCGCAAAATGACAAACGACGATATTAGAACTATTGCAGATTGATGTTTCAACAGTTTTGCTGTGAATATTCGCTATCTTCTTTGAGGAAAAATACCAGGTGGGTGGTCGTAGAGAGTGTGGTGTGAAATATACGTTACTTATTATTGAACAACAAATTTCGTATTTTAGTTAGTCAATAGGTCACCGATGAAGTGCTTATACCTTTAACTGCTTATAGAAGTTTATTATATTATATGTTTTGGATAAAATTGAACAGCTTCACAACCAAAAATTAAAGAAGATGGGAATCAACATTGGCTTAAAAAAAAACTCATCTCATCGAGATGGTTTGAAAACCAGAATAGAATCATATCTGGGTCCTCCCGGTTGCAAGGCGAATGTTGAACAACTGTTCCCTGTCGATCAATATAAATGTTAAACGTCAGATATTCTATTCTTGAGTTACCAACATATCGAAGAGAGAAACGACACTGCACATCAGTTGTTGACCTGCTAACCAACCTAGAGCGTTGAGATGATTCTGAAAATACATACACACTGTAGATGTTACGTAAACATCTCATTCCCTTTATGAATCTTTCAAAGTGCCCCTTATATTTTACCAAAACTTACCATCCCCAATGTTATGAATTATATCGCAGAAGTATTTTTGTCAAAAACACTAGCAATGCTACAAAAAATGAAGTAATCAAATTTATTTTATCATAAATATACAATATTTTGTTCAAAAAATGAAATCTATTATTTCATTATCTACACATAAATAAATTTCTTACGAGTTTTTATAATTCAGTTGTAACCATACATAACTTATTAGGAAATACCATTGAATCCTGAATTTTATTGCTAACAGTTGGCGTTATATATATATATATATATATATATATATATATATATATATATATATATATTTAGTTATCAGTGCCGTTTTTATATTTATTATTTTTGAAAAAAGTTCATTGCTGAAAGTTAGAAAAAAATGTTATTTTATAATTACTGATTAACTTGCTTTCTTGTGTAACGCTGAGTTTTTTTCCCACAGAAAAAGCACTTTACGAAAAATGTTACAAATAAGATTAAAATGTAATATTTTTTGCATGATTGCTTGTTCAATACATGACAGCGTTCATTAGGTCGTTAGCACTAAATTCTTGTTAAATCACTTTTCGGACAACTTTCCGAAGGAATAAGTATGCTTGTTAGATAACTTTCCTTTGTGTGTATCTGTGTTTGTATGTGTGTGGTTTTGTGTGTGTGCCCATAAAAATATTTTTACCATTGGACTGAACTTCATTATATTATGTGTACATGTAGTATTTAGTAAGCTGGCTTCACTTTTATATTTTTCGTTCACATCCCGTTCATATTTTCAAAATGGCGGCCATGTCAATACTTTTCGATCAAACTGAATATCTAAGGGACCAAATTTTATAATTTCATCAAACATGGTACACATATAATACATACAAAGCTGATATGACGTTCATGTATTTTGTTTATTACGTGTTCATAATTTTGTAATTGCGACAATTTCAAAAATTTTTCATGATATGACATTTGGGGAAATATGTTGTCGAAGTTCAATAATCCTGCTATTCATATAATACTTAGTTCACTTGATTTTTGTGTACTTCGTTCATCAAATGTTCATATTATTATAACCGTGGGGGGGGGGGATTTTCTATTATTGGCATAATATGTCATGTCTCGGGAAATATTTTTCTGAATTTCATCAAATTTATTACACACATACAAATTAGTAAACTTTTGCATATTTATTCATGCTGTACTTACATTTTCATAAATCCGGCCACTTTTTTTTTTTGTTTGACATAACTAATAATTTTTTTCCGATATCTTACAATCTTGGTTCACATATAGAGATTTGGAATTTGACTTAACTTTTGGTTATATGTTTCGTTCACTTTAAATTAATATATTTCAAAACGATAGTAATTTGTTTTATATGAAGAATAATTTGAAATATATTAGAAAATATTTTTTTTTCGGATTTCATTTAACTAATCACACGTGTGCTACATAGGATACTGACTTGACTCTTGTGTATTTTCTTAATAATATGTTCATGTTGTAATAATGGCGGCCATTTTTATATTTTTGCATTGTATGACATTTGAGGAAACATTTTTCCGAATTTTATTAATCTTGGCACTGTTGTGATTACCAAGAGCCTTGCCTTGAGAACCGGCTAGCGACGAAGGCAGTGCAATCAGGTCAGTAGTTGCACAAGACAAGGGCCTCAGTGATTCTCCCCACCTGTACTGAAGTGTGACAATATAATGCAACGTATCGGGGGAATCGGGATCTGTCTCCTTCAAGCCTCACTGTAAAATGAACTTCCTCAAATGTTTAGGAAGTTATTATCCCAGATGCAGTATGGGACAGTTATCATACTTCCGTCTTGTAAATATGCAAACGTTTACAAATGTTGCAAACCAAGTCTGGTAACTTAAGTATGCATTTAAATGTTTTATAATTAGGTTTAGGAGTGCTACCATGGATGTCTGGGAAACTATTCTACCATACCTACTTTCTTACCGCAAACTATTTTTTAGAGTGCTCCAGTCATCACCACCTTGCCAGGATGGTCCTGTGTCGAGACCCACGGCGTGCCGCCGTCCGTCGATAGCCGACACCCCTCACCCTTAACTTAACGACATAACTAGTTTCAGTATAAAGTGCCTACCTCTGACTACAGCTACCCAACCACTATAGATTATATGTAAAACATAATAGTAAAATAACAAGTTTACAACACTAATAGAGGTGCCTTAAGCTCCTCACCTCTCACAGCCAAGCAACCATCCCCCTACATTAATAAACTTATCATTTAGTCAAATTATTAATTTCAATTAAATTCCCCACCCACATATAAATTCTCGTATGAATTTAAACTTAAAAACTCCAATGATATGTTTTAATTAATCTCGTACCAAGCAGAATTTAATTCAACCTCCGTCCGTATCCAATTAATTAATTAAATTTGAGTAATTGAATTAATTTCCCCACTCACCCAACCAGTATAATTCCATAATTTTAATATTAAATATTCTGTTCAAGCCAAGCAAAATTATTATCATAATCAGATATTCTATTTTAATTTGTTATTAAAACATTATTTCTATAGTTCAAGCGGTAAATAAATTCTGGTATTTAATAATACAGTTATTATAGCAATTTAAAACTATTAGGTAAATGTATTGCTAACATTCTTTTTATATCATTTTAATGCATTTATATCTTAATTATTCCTCTGTGTGTGCTGTAATTACGTAATTTAATTACAATAGTAAATTATTGGTCGTTCTGCATTAAATACCATTAAGATATGTATTAATTTTAATACACACTTAAAAGTCTCAGTAGCATGCATTGGTCGCTAAAGTGAGTCCTGTAATTTCTCAATGTAATGTCGTTGTTTTTTTCACAGTTACTTAATTTATTTTCAGTAGTACATGACAGTACTATTTCGCTGCTATATAGAAGGCAGAGTTCAAACAGTACGCTTCTAGTCCAGTCGCACGCACGGTTCGGCGGCCCACTTACAAGGAATTCGCAACTCAGCTTACACTGCTGCCAACTTGAGTCGAACGGTGATGCGAAGCCAGGTTGACAAATTAACTTTACGTTTATGTTAGAAGATGTTAATTAGTCTTTCCACTTCACATAATTTCATTATTATTTCACTTTCCCAAGAGAAATGAGGCAACACGAGTATTAATAATGATAATCGTTGTGTTAATTCAGAACTGTGGTTCAGGGCTTAGCCAATCATGAGGTAGCAGACGTAAGACATCTGTTACAGCGGCAGGGATGAACGATATAACGGGTGAAAGAACTGTGAGGTAGGAACCTTTACAGTAGAGTAAGTTATCACCATTAGATCACTTCTTCTCTTTTCCTCTTTTTCCTCGGTTTGCACGTCCGGCGTGCGAATTTGGTCTCAGCTGGTAGAGGGACCGCCGCTTTTGCTCTACTGGCCGGAGCTGACAGTAGGAGCAGTTTTGAACTTTCAGCTGTGGGTCCATAATTGCGACACAGTCGATCTTTTGGGCAATAGTAATACACTGTCCAGCACACATTAGTTTAATGTAGCATTTTAAATAGTACAAGCAGTATTGATATCCACATACTACAGTAAATTAATAATAATGAACAGCACGTACAAGTATACCCCCTTAACTATACCATAAATGATAATAACTCGCTTGAGGCAGACCACTTTCGGACACTAAATTAGAAATTTTGTGATATAATGAGGGAGAGTTTTTATACACCTAATAAATAAAACTACTAAAATTGATATGTGTAAGAACTGAATGAATGTCTGATTTTTTTTTTTTTTCAATACAAAATTTCAGAAAAAAAAATTAGCACACGTACTTAAACCAGAATTTTAATTTGCAGGTCACCAGACACTGCAACCCAGATCCAGATCCAAGCCAACAGAACATTGACCTTTAGTCATCCGACAACAGCCAGCGAAGACAAAAGCAGCGCTGCCAATATTGACCTGAGCCCGCAGCCATTACCTACCACAATATTCTGCTAGCCACTAACAGTTCACACCAGGTTCTCTCACTCCACGTATGATTTCTGCAGGTCATAAGGTAACACCTACAGTTCTATACTTTCAAACACTTACACATTACGGTCGACCGTTACACAAAAACAGTTACCCACATAACACAATACAAAGATACAAATTATTCTTTGGTAATTTTTCTAGCATCTGCAAAAACAGTTTAAGAAAAGTTCGAAAAAAAATTATTTTGCGCAAAGTATTATAATTCTTGAAGAATATTAGCTATTAAATGACTTATTTACTTATTTAATTGTAAATTATATATAAATATTCACACTTGAGGTCACGTAAGAAAAAGAATATTTATTCAGTTAAAAATAAAACATTTTACTTTATACATGTACCTCAGGA
This sequence comes from Medauroidea extradentata, assembly GCA_003012365.1. NCBI lineage: Eukaryota > Metazoa > Arthropoda > Insecta > Phasmatodea > Phasmatidae > Medauroidea > Medauroidea extradentata. The sequence continues at coordinate 36,721 of PNEQ01123238.1, read as the reverse complement.
TTGTTTCGAAGTCAATGTAATTTTTAAAACCATTATAAAAGTAATACAATACCATTAAAATTTTCAGAAAAAAGGCTTAAAAACGCGAAAAAAGAACAAACAACAAATAATTATTGGTAAATGTTTTTGAATTTCTGTTAAAAACATTTGTAGCCCACAATTAGAAAAAAAACTGAATTTCGCTTGGAAAATATATCATTCATATTACAAATATATGTATTTTAGAATCACATAAAAATATATAAAATATAATTGATATAAAACATAATTTATTTTGAATGTAATAGTATCTGGTAGTCAAAAAGCAAAATTTTGTCACACTGATATTTAATAATACCAGATAATGTCATCACACATTTGTTAAAAGAAAATTATAAGTGTACATAATGTTATTTAGAGTTAAATCAGTGTAAGTTCCGTGTAATCCTATCCCTTCGATAGAAATTTAGGAGGAAAAGGTACGCCTATTTCGTATTTCGTAGAAATGAATTTTCACAGTTTTAGTAATAGTTTAATATGCTCCTAAATTTCAAACTATTCCGTCTTAATCCACACCCTAAAACCTTATCATGGCCATCAGATATAGTTGATACACCGATCTGTGAATTTAGACTTTTGTAAACTGTGATAATGATGTTAAGTTTTACAACAACAGTTAATACTCTTTGTGCGAGGGGAGCGTGAATTAATTTTAATTTTTTCTATAATATTTTAATGTTATTTGTGTGCAATTAAATTTTAATTTTTACTAACTAAGCGAAATGTTATTAGGCATACCAGTTAGACCCACCAATACATGGACATTCAGAACAGTTACCGTCAAGAAATGGCTGCGCGTAGCGTGAAACCTACACTCGTCTACCGCGTTCGCGAAAGAATATTTGCACATCATAGCTATAACCCTAGGCCACTCATCAAACCTTCACCTTCAGCAGTACAACGCAGCTCGGCGCTGACCGAACGCAAACAGCAGAATTGCAAGAGACGAAGACAGACCCTTTACCTTCAGCAGTACGTCTGCCATAGTTTTTACTTCACTAAAATGTTTCCTTTCCGTCTGAAGAAGCAACCGTATTCCATATCCTACTGCCACAACACTGCAAGAGCACATACCGAACCATATACAGGATGGTTGCCATTTCAAAATCCGACCATCCCTTATGATACGGGGACGTATCATTTTGGAAATTTTCGGGGCATTGTTATGATTACCAAGACCGGCTAGCGACGACGGCAGTGCAATCAGGTCAGTGGTTGCACAAGACAAGGGCCTCAGCGATTCTCCCCACCGGCACTGGAGTGTATCAATATAATGAAACGTATGGGGGGAAACGGGGTCTGTCTCCTTCAAGCCTCGCCAGGATGGTCCCGGGTCGAGACCCACGTCGTGCCGCCGTCCGTCGATAGCCGACACAATCATCATCAGCCTCCGGCATCATGCTAACGGTGAGGTCTAAGGTGTCTAAAGGGTCATCCACCATAGAGTAGAACAACGTAAATAGTTAAACAGTGCTCCCCTTCTATCTAAAATATGTAGTACATCCGCGTAGTATTTTGTAACTAAACTATGTAGAGTAAATCCACCATAATTAGATTAACATATTTCATTTAACCGTAACCCTCACCCTTAGCTTAACCACATAACTGGTTTCAGTATAAAGTGCCCACCTCTGACCACAGCCACCCAACCGCTATAAAATATATGTAAAACATAATTGTAAAGTAACAAGTTTACAACAGCACGCATATTCTACTCAGTTGACCGCACTTATGTGAATTTCGTTCATCTTTTGGTAATATTTAGAAAACGGTGGCCATGTTTTATCTTAATGAGAGAATGACATCTCAGAAAAATGTTTCCCCATTTTAATGAAACTGGGCACACGTATATTACTTAGCAAGGTGACTTATTGTTTTCATATTTTGTATTTATTTTGTATGCCTAGATTTTAATTTTCAAGGTTAATTTTTGCACTCGCCCAATAAGCTTATCTGTTATGCTGGTAACGTCTTGTTTAATGTACGGTGTATTTTAATGTTCATTAAATGTTTCATTAGTCGCCGGAAAATGTATTCATATATATATATATATATATATATATATATATATATATATATATATATATATATATATATATGCAAAATGTGGCAACACAGCACTGTTATTAATCCGTCTTGAGCTCTCTACATATATAGTATCTTACTTACCTAACTACTACGCTTTTCACCTGCATACTACGTGATCAGGATAAAATCCCTAACAGTCCAAACATGATTCAACGTTTACTTGACGTAACATACATTAAAAATAATACGTTGCCATGGAGCAAACGAGGAGACGTCCTTCGTGCAGCGTTGCCACATTGTACATGTAAAATGTCGTCATACTACATTTAGCCACTAACATTTTCGTTTGCAATTAAACCCAGGATTCGCACAGTATTATTATTATACGATGTTGTATGTATGTACGTACGTACGTGTGTGTATGCTTATTAGTATGGATATATCCATGTATGTGTGTATGTATATATGTGTATGTAATGTGTGGGGTGGGTACATGTTTATTTACTACATTTGTAAGAAATTATAACAGTGGCATTTTAAAAATATGTTTAACTTATTTACGAATATGTGAACCACAATTATTACTACTTGCTTATAAGAAAATTATTGTGGTGGCCGGTAAATATCCATTCGTTATAATACGTGTGTTTTCAAAGTAAGCTGTTCATCGTACTGCATGCTTATTAGCGTAGCCCGGTACCTACGTCACAATTTTTCGGTATGAACCAATATTTTTATCAAACATAATAACGCTATGTGTTTTAAATCTAACGTTAAATCCTTAAATTACCAGCCGACATAAACTTCTTTTTTTTGCCACATAATACTAAGCTACGTTAAATACACGATATTTGTACATAAATAATGTTGTGGATTGCAATTAAAATTTCTTTAAAAATTATGACATATTACTTGTCAGTACCCTACACTACCATTAATATACAAATTCCTTTAAATTCACATACGATAAATATACTCACGTGATATCGTTAAAACTGCGAGAAACTAAATAATAATGTTTCCGTGCAGTTTTTACGCAATGCAACAACGTTACAGACCTTCGGGATAAAATGAGCACTACGAATTTAACCTTTCAAAATATCGCTAACCGTTACTGCGTATAATTTCTACATTAACTATAGTATCCTTATTGCTTGCATGGTTGGTAGCGAAATTGCGGAATATAGTATCGTGTATTTTTCTATTTAAATACAATAAATCGTAAATATAATCAACCGAAATCAACATAATTAATAAGTGATAAACTTTTTTTATCAAAATATATAGGTACATACCGACTGCACAATTTATCTTACACGCGTAAACATCAAATGACTGGTCCAGAGAGGTTAGACATTTCCCATCGTTAGCCGTTCGGGCGGAAAGATACGAATTGGCTGAAAATAAAACTTTAGCAGGGCTTTTTTAGTGCTCACCTTATTACGAACCGACTTTAAACGTAAATATCTTCTCACCGGCCGGGAATCAAACCTGGAACCTTTGACATACCTGTCAGAAGCTCTGACACGTGACGTAAACAGTCGAAACGCTCGGGAGCATAAACGTTCAACATTTCAATTTTTCTGATCGTTATTTCTTTTCGGTTAAATGAAACTGTATTTATTAGCTAGCTATTACAGGATTTTACCATCATTTCATCATCCGCTTACGTGTTCTCCGCAAACCTATGCTGTGTGATGAAATATTTCATCAATTTACACCTTGTAACGTCCGCTGCAATAAAGAGAGGATATCACTGATAGTATATCATTGTAGCACGGTATCATACACAAAACTGATCACCGTACCACGGTACCTCATATGAAAGGCAAAACCAGACAGGCTGCCTTTCATTGGCAGTAAAATACGGTGCATAGAGATACAAGCGTTCAGGAATGGAAAGCAACGAGTTTTTGTGCACAAGTGTTTGCAATTCATGAATATATTCAAACACGAGTATTTATATCCTGTTTCGCTCCACACTTCAAACGGCAATGAAAAAAGTTGAATTTTACTCTAAACTATGTGTCAGAGATACGTACCATACGAAGGGGAGAAGAATGTGTGCTGTCGCGATAACTTTAAATGTTGAATTATTTGTAAACTTAAATCAGTACAATGGAAAACTTTAGATTATATCACAGAAAATTTAATAAACCTGAAAGAGTCAAGGTGATAGCAGAACTACATGAGCAACTGTGATGGAACGTAACAGTTATTATTTGTGTAGTTGTGTTAATTACACTATAAATATTTTTTTGTTGTTTTACATGGAAAATCCTAGGAAACCAGTTGCCAAATAAATTCCTTGCAAAACTACAAGACATTTATTTGTATTTGTGCATGCAATAAGGAGAAAACTAACTTCAAATACTCATTTTACTTTAATAGCGACTCTTGATTAATTTATTAAATAACTTTTGAATAGAGTGATTTAATATGATGTTATTCTTAAAAATTGATAAAATCCTTCGTGAAGGTATTGTTATATCCTCTCTCTTTTGATGTAGTGTGGTCATCCATTATTACTGATTCAAAACACCGTTCTTTTACGTACTTCGATACTTCGGAACCCTGAACTTGTTCCGTCAGTCCCACGAGAGATGATATGCTATACTGAGTATCGTTTTAAAGCTTTCAACCACGACCTCCCGCGAATATCGCACTCTTAGTGACAGTCGCAGCCAGAATCAGTTTTATATGCTGCTTCCCGCGAATTTCCGCGAATCGACCCGCGTCCACTCTTCGTGAAGGTTGCAGCAGAAGTCGGTTTTCTCCGCGGCTTCCTACAAACGTCCGCGGTGGCTCCACGCGACGTGTCCGCCCTTCGCGGAGGTCGCCACAGGAGTCCCCTTTAACTTTCGCCTTCGCGCCTACGTGGCGAACTCTCCTAGGACCGCCCCCTTTTTAACTTTCAGCCAATCGCGTCTCTCGTGGGTGGCGACGACAACAAACCCTGGCATTCCTTTGTATCAATTTATTGAATTTTTTTTTAAATTCACACACATTACCATTAATATCCCTTTGAACTTGTTTACAAAGTTTTATAAATTTCTGATGAATAATTCTAAAGTTAATATTACATTGCACAGCAGGGGGGTGGGCGTAACCACGCCTCTCGGTGCCTTAATTATCAGCATCCAAGCGGCGAGTTCCTCGTCGGCTCAAAGCTGTTCGCTCGCTTACACACCATGTTTTCCTAACTTTCCCTCCCCTGCTGTGTTAAGCGTCAATCTGCCGTGACACAATACCGCAATCTTCTGGTCATACTGCGCCTCTCGCCAGTACTCAAAACTAAATTACACATTAATCACTTTAAACAAAGTTTTGCAATTGAGTCACACAAAACAAACAATCCTAATCACAATGAAATTTCAACTGGCTTTCTACGACTATGCTAACCTAAATTACAGTATTCACAATACAGATATATTATTTATTTACATTTAAAGGCTATAAGCCGGTTACATTATCAAGATTCGAGCCTTCAGTCTCACATTTAGAATGTACAAACCTTACCTATGGACCACCTTAACGTACTTTCTACAACGCATTCCTTTATTTGCATTAATCCAATGTATAGTTCAGTGATACAAATTGTTATAAATTTTAAAGCGCGCAATTAATACGAAAATCCACTTTATTAAATTAAAATGTTTTCCAGAGCATGTGATTGATTTGTATATATATGTAATTTCCGGTGAATCTACGATTTTGGTAACCTGCGTAGTTTTCCTATATTTTTACAAACAAATTTTTATTTTTACGTTTTGAATAATTAATTTTACAAGGAATACGTTTGTACACTTAAAAAGTTTGTTAAACTCAAAGAAATGCCTTAAAATTTTAACAAAAATGTTTACAGCGCAGGAACTGTCGGTACACACGAAGAATTTATTTGCAGTATTACAAACGTAATCTTTGTAACAATAAACTAATTGTTTTACAAGTAAATCTTCATACTTTTACAACGATCTGAAAATCTATGTAAATAAATTTTGAGTGTATAATAATTTCAACCTACAATATTATTAACATTGACAATATGGTTGTTAGGTGTTACCAAATAAAAAATTTTCTATACGAAAATACTAACGTGACGTTTCACTGAAAGAGATTTTCTTAAGTATAATAAATATATCAGTAAGAAAGTACATTTAACTGTAAATTAAGATGAAGAATTAAAACTTGCATGGAATATCGACAAAGTTTTTCTCATAAACAAAATAAGCGTTGTTGCCATTATTTTTCAGACCAATAAACATGTGCTTAAATAAATGACAACAGCAAAACATACTTGTTTTCTTGTTTTTCAATGCAACCTACTTTGTTTATAAAATAGTATATCTCCTGATTAGCGGCAATGCAACATTAATACTAGTGTAGTGAATGCTTTGTTAGCTTAGTTAATTACAAAAGAGACATGCATTAGTATGCATCGTGAGACACTACAAACCAACATCAGAAACCACATATTTCACTGTTGAAATACACTATAACGTTTTGTGATCCACGCGAAGAAGTACAAGAATGCAGAACTTATGCACAAAATTCAGATGTGTCTAAAACCTACTGCCGAGGCAAAACATCTTTGCAATGTCAACATACGAGATTCTCTACTGTACGGTACGTCGCTTGGCATTAACAAATTTCACGTGGATTAACTGACTTCTACGAGAAAATTGAAATACCGTACTTATATATTTATACTGTGGTGCGAACAGAAGAAATCATACGCCAAGGATAGAAGAAAACGTGCTAATTCTTAAGAATATATCGATGGCCCAGGTCAAAAGGAGAACCAACTCAAAATTCCCAGTTTTGAGTAAAATGAATGTAAGATTTCCGTTTCGCCTAAAAAAAATGTCAATTAACGTGTTTTGACGGTGTTGATTCGAAACAAAATTGCAGGGACAACTATTAAAGGTGTTTAGAATGTTTATACTGCCTTCATTGAAATTATTACACTTTGAAATAAGATAAATGCAATTTCTAGCTCTTTACTGGCAATCAGAATAAAGTGCCATGTTATTAAAACAAAAGCATTTACGTGTTGTTTTTTCTTTTCAACTGTCTACGTGTTGGTGAACCAAACTCAAAAATGCAATTTTTTTTATGTGTTTCCCTTTTGAACCGGGCTACCGATGTACGTTATAAATCCAATCTACGCCAAGTTATTGCTCAAGAAAGGCATTCGTCCAAATGCATTGTAAAGGAAAAACGGAATAAGTAACTAGTGTACTCGTATCACTGTCCAACAGCTTAGATCCGTTGCTAGCGCTTCTGGTCGATGGACAATGTGTCCCGGGTTCGATTCCCGGCCGGGGAGGAAGATTAGTTACCTCCACTGGTTTAGTACTGGGTTTCATGGCTCCCTCATCGCCATCCTGTGGTAGGCAATGGCGAACCATCACCGCAGTTTCAAACTCGCCTATTCGCGTATCAGGTCTTCCCCATGAAGTCCTAACCACAAGAAATGCATCTGCGTCTCAATCGTTCTGCACTGAAAAGTAGGTTGTTGCTTCACAGCAAACTGTTCTGTGAACAAGGCAGCTACTTGGTTTGCATTTTAGCACAAGTATTCTGCATTATCGCTGCATCGCTGCAAACTAGTTTGCGATTTCTACCGCTACCTTCATATATACAGAGTGTTGACAAAAATCACCGACACACTCCAGTAGGTGATTCATTATGAAAAATATAGCAGAAAATATATAGACTTTTTGTACGTAACCATAATATTAGGGGAGTAATTCGAATCATAAAATAAAATTTGAAAACTTTGATTTTCCCACAAACCGAACACTGATCGACGAAAATTGACCAAATTTAATATATGACTTCATGACAATGCGGCCAACAGACCAACAGTATATGTCAGTTGATACATTTAATCCTTACGAAACAAAAATGTTGGCTACCCTTAAATTGCTGACGACTTTTTAACGCAAGGAAAATCCAACATTTAAAAGTGAATTATTGAGTAACGTGAACTTAATAATAAAAAAGGTTATCGTGTAGCGACTGTGCATGACGCATAGTTTTCGTGCAAAACGCACATGAAGTTTTGGCGAGGTGACACATAGCCTAGAGCGTAGGCAACACTGCGAACACGAATGTCTGGTTTATTCCGCAGCGCCGCACAGATGATGTTGGACATTCACTGTAAATTTCGCGTACCGTAGTTTAAACAACTCACATAACCGTAACCATCACTTCTTATCCTAGCAAAATTTGGGTGTGTGTGCGTTTTGAAAAAAAAATTATAAATGTGCAAGTCAAATAAGTATCTCGTCAGTAAAATGCTTAAAATTAGTCATTTTAACAGTTTGTGTAATTGTGGCACTAATTTAAAGTGTAGGGGAGTCGATATTGTTTTCTGACACTGTCCGATATTGCTGATAATTATACTGATACTGCCTTGAGAAGGAAAAATAAACATTATTGAGCACGTAGACAGTTAAAAACGTAGTTTTCAAAACACGTCGTCAAAGAAAATTTTGTCTTAATTTTTATTGTTGAAGTCTTACTTATTTTTTAGATAAATATAAATCTACGAACCACAAACTAGTCACTGACTCACACAAATGCGGGCGTGTCACGAATGATTTGGTTTACTTTTTGACATAATACGTAATGCAATTTTGGTTTACAATTGACGTCAGAAATATATGAACTAACAGTCAACAAGTCATTTAAATTTGTAAAGTACTCGTGACTGTGACATTGCTAGGAGTGTTTTTCTCTGCCAGAATGTTGTGTTGAAAGTTGTGCTGCATGAATAGAGAGAAGAAAAAACTTGGAATTTTAAGTTTATTAAGTACTTCAATAGGAGCGGACGGTTTGGATTTATCTGTACCGGAACAGCCCTGCTGTAAACTTGTAGTCAAATGTCAAGTTCCAAAGTACTCCTAACGTTACTATCTCATATCAGTTACGTGATTTCGTGTCAGTAATCTAGTGATACGTCTACGCATTTTCCTTACATTCCTTATCATTCAACCCTAGTGTTGTATGTCTGGTCTTTAATTCAGATTTCCTAAATGTAGTTACCACTAAAGTGGAAACAACGCCACATCAGTGTCACACAAGCAGTGCAGCACGGTGTTATTTTACACACCGCAATGTTTTATTGCAGTAAACATTTTTGTTAT
>PNEQ01123238.1:0-25000 GCA_003012365.1 Medauroidea extradentata | reverse complement strand
ACATTGTAGTAATATATACTTTCATATAGTAAATCATTTTTTGCATTAACATTTACTCACTTGTATACATTTTCTTTCCTTGCTCTGTACATTAAACTAGTTTATGGTAATCATTGCTTTTATCATCATTAAATTATTATTTTAAGACACTATTAGACTCCAATGAGTTTGCTTTTTCTTAACTAATATATAAGTGACTTGTACGCGGAAGAATTTTAAAAAAAATATGCTACAGTATTAAAATTTAAAAATTTTATGTTTGCTAGTAAACATACTTCTATCGATATTGCGTTTTACCTTTAAAGTAACTTCTGGCAGTGCTTGTAAAGGAACGTTAGCTTTATATAGTTGAAACTATTTGCTACATTTGGTTTAGAGTTTAGTTCATATAAGAAAATTAATTTTCAAGTTTGTAAATATGTGTACAACCCTCTCACAAATTTACTGCTTCCTTGCAGGTAATTAGGGATATCATTACGTTAAATTTAGAGGTGTTAATGTAGCCTCATTTAATACAGCGTGTTGTTCCTAACAGCTGTTCAAATATTACTACTACCTACAATACTAACTGTCACTGGACAGTTACACGTACTATCTACAGACGAAGAAAACTGATGAAACTAATCCATGGCTTAAGCTTAATAGTGTTAATTTAAATAACAGAATGTATGCCAGAAAGACAAAACAAACAACTAACATTTAAATATTTAATACTTCAGTAAGGTAATCTTTCAAGGGAATTTAGGTTTCACACTTTGAGTTGAAACTAATATTATTTTAATAGGTTATGTATACCTCCAAGCCCTTAGTAGTCTGGCGTCTGATTTTGTCTTCCAAGATAGTTGAATCTGACCGGCTGGCTCAATATTTTAATACGGGAGAGAGACCCTCTCAAGGTGATCTTTAGGTAATGTATATTCAGTTTAATTACACGTCTCCGTGTGTTGCACATAGACTGCCGAACGTAAACAGAAAATTGAATTTTGGATGCTAATAACAGTGTCGTTAAAGTCTCTAGTGTTTTAGAAAATACAAACCGTCAATTAAATACTGCTATGTTCCATGGCCCTCGCAACCGGGGTACGTGAAACGCATCCTTAATCGAAGATTTCTGAAGTTTTACACCTCACTCGGACAACGTACGCAACGGAAAATAAATGTTTCAGCGAAATAGTTACAGACTGAAATAATTATTCTCTACTAACGCACGTTGTTAACAAATAGTTACTTTTATGTAGAACGTAAGAAGATAAATGTGACAACAAATATTATGTTACGAATGAACATGGCAAATCTGGGAAGTCTGATTTCAAACGCCATCATTTATTGTGGAACTGACATTGCCGTTCGCAGCAACTTGTTTCAGTGCCTTAGGTGCACGTCTATAATTCTGGTTCGTGTTAATAATTTCATTTCGTCCTCGGATCAGACAGACTAGCTGGTAAAAGATGCTCCTAGGTACAAAACTGCAATATTATATATATAAAATAAAATGTGCACATACGGTCTCCTGAGTTCATCAGAACTGTTATAGCAACGACAGTACATTCAAATTTTGTAATTACAGAAAACTGTCAAAGCTAATAACATGAGACAGTATTTACAATTACATATGTTAAAGCGACTAAGCAATTGATAAAGAGATTATCAAACCTATAGTAACTGTACAAAAGAAAAAGGAAACGAGAAGAATTTACCGACATAACTTCGCCAACCAGAACAATGCTACCGCGATACCACACGTCCGTGATTTGCGGGTAGGACTCCGAGTTTCCGAAAGTTAAAACTTTCACTCACTGACAATGAAAAAGAGACTTTGAGACAAATTGTTGCAGACTATTTCCACAAGAAATCACTGGTTCTGCCAACGATAAATAATGGAATTTGTGCTACATTGAGTTTTCTGAAGTTGGTCTTAGGTAGGGCACGTTTGTAGCCCCTGACTGAACTACTTCGTAAGTCTTCGGCGAAAAATAAGGTTCTCGATGTGTTACATGGGAGTTAGGACTCTGTGCTTGTAATAGTAACTGCCGAAATCATAGTGTTGCTAATTAATGTAGTTTGAACTTACCGCACATCTTCTATACGAGCATCTCTCTCAGCAGTCTGCTAACGAGCATTATCCTCGGCCACGTCCTGCGCACGGTCTTAGAATCACAGGTCAGGACCACGGCTTTAGAGGAACAAGTCTGGACGCCTGCAGTTGAAAACTGTCCTTCATTTGACAGACTGGTACCACTGGCACTCTGGTGTTGTTTTAACATTGCATTTAATGGAACTACGAGTAGCAAGTTCATTTCGTAGCCGCTAGGAGTACTGATAGTACGACGCTATACTACATTGTTAAAACAACACCAGAGTGACAGTGGCACCAGTCAGTCATATGAGGGTCAGTTTTCAACTCCAAGTGTCCAGAACTCTTTCTCTATGGCCGTGGTCCTTGGTACCAGAAGTCCTTCCCATCGTCGACGCTCCCCGTGCACAACACTGCATGCCTACATAACAACTGATGTAGTTCATACCCTCTCGTCATTCCAGCCAACAACTGACTTATCTTTTGAACGTCCTTCAATCAGTACATTGAGTAAGTACGCTCGTTATACTGCACATAATAAAAATACAGACAGTATTGCTTGCTGTGCGAAGAAAAACATACAAAAAACGATGTCACACATACACTAACATACAGAAAAGTGCAATTACATCAATATGACTCGAACTGAAAATGTTGCAGCGTTTTAAACTATATCAAATAATTCAGCAAGAAAAACGTTTACTCAAAATCGTTACATGACAAGTTCAAAGCCTTCGTAATATTTATTTACTTTTAAAGTAAATTTTATTGTTCTAGGCTATGTTTTACCACTAAGCTCGATTTGGTGTAACTTTAGTATAACTAATGTTTTAAAATTTGGTATAACTTTAGTACTATCAATTTCCGTTAAACGTATAGACAACTATTAACTCGTATGATCCAGTGAAATAAAATTTGCATTGTACAGTAAATATTATTTATTGTTTACTCACTCATATCCGAGTTTAACCTTTATTATGAGGGATTTCCGTTGCAGCTACCTTAAAAGGTTCAGTTTAATCAAATGTCTAAAACTCATGTCACTATCAGTAGTTAAATCCACTGCAGTTAAGATAATTAATATACTCATTTACAAGTGGTTTAATTTATCCTTAAAAATTCAACGTAATCTTTACATTATATTCTTCAAAATGCCGGTATCATCTTAACTTTCTACAGATTAACTCTAAAATCGTCTACTCTGAATCTGACAACATCGTGTTTACCCAATCTCCTACAAAATGACCTCTAACATAGCTTAGAAGTTTCAATTTATACCTACGTTTAACTTTATTTCACTTTTCGCAAAATCATTGTAACCAAAACTTTACTACGTGCTTTATACTTATGCTGTTCCTTACATACAATTTAGCATGTAAAGTATGGAATTATATTCTAGCAGGTTTTCTTAATTTTTATGTAACGTGCTAGTAAAAGCACAGAGAGATTAAATAAACACTTGGCCTTGAAAGTAATGGTATGTTAAAATCATCTATCCAAGTAGCAACGAGCTAAGTTTACACATTTCAAGCTCATTTAAAGATCATTTTCCCTTCTTCTCGGCTCTAAGAATCGCACATGCTCCAGCAACACAAGCAGCACGGCTTCGCCAGATTTGTAACTGTATATAAGCCTTCGTAACCTGTCGTAGTCCCAATTTCCGAGGTCTCCGAAGATGAACGAATTACATTAGCCTTTACCGCCTTCTTCCGTTCCGTATCTATGCTTCTCCACTCGTCCTAATTGCTCCATGGATCTCACCTCTCCCAGAGTTAATCAAGGAGTGAGCTTAGTGGCCTCGCATTAAGGCCACAGACAGGAGCTACCAACGCCCTAACCACCCAAAACAATTTATTTTCCGCCGACTAAACGGCTTCGTGATATCGTTGTGATACTCGTTCTCGATAGTACAGATATCGGTAAGTTTTCCTTCGTTACTTTTAGTCTCGATGGTATGTAATCCGAATTAAAAAATCCATAGGTGTGGGAGTTTCAGCCGTGATACGACCAACACGCTAGCTGGCGTATCACATCGACATATTCAATTACGATAATCTGCTTGTGCGAGAAGTTAACAGAGAATACGCCTGATGTATAAACTAAAGCTGAACTCATTGATTAAAGTCAACACGTTTTTGGAAGTCAGTATGAGTAAACAAACAATCGTACAGTTAACTAAACAGATTTTAGCTGTAGTGGTGCGTGTCTCATGAACCGTTAGTGATGCTAAGATTCTGTACATTTGATTGTAGTGCAATATTTTTCGCCAAAGGAATGCGCCGTCTTGGAATAAGTAACATTCTCTCAAATAGTTAGAAATATACGTTACCTTTTATTGCTGTTTTTCACTTTTTTATGGTAACTTATCACACTTCTTGTTTTATATTATCGTATGTGACGTTTGTGTATGTATCTATCTCTTAAGGTAGACTGTATACACTGAATGTAAGTACAGGTACCATGCAATTTGCTAATAATTTTGCGTTACAACTCAGGCACAAAATTCTCGACATTTCACTCGTATCGTAAGGGGTGGAACAATTTCTGTATATATACTGTAAAAAAGATACTTGTAGAACCAATGCACTGTCTAACTGAAGTGTAAAGAAAGTGAGCAGGTATGGTAAATGTCTTACCTTTACGTCGATGGTATCGTCCTAAACGTTTTTACGACGTAGTCTAATATATGATATTGATATTATCAGACTTGTACCGAAACATTGTTCAGTAGTTCCTCTTTTCAAGCTAAAGTATAATAAGTGTGGTTATATAACGTAAGGATAAAAACATTCATTCAGTTTAGGAAGTTTTCTACACTTGCCATGTATTTCGACGCAAGACCACGCTTTTGGAGCGGAACAAGAAACCTAATTGGCCATCCTGAAGTAGAAATTTGGTGAGGATAATGACAGTGTAGGAAAAAATGAAGTAGACTTGGGATGGATTTTTGCGTTTGCTAATCGCAAGGAAAAATAATTTCTGTGCTATAGAATACAAAGTCGCTGAACATATTTTTAAGCATTCCAAATTAAATGCTCACTGTTACAACAGTAAATGAGTATTCATATTTTACTATTACAATCAAATAAATATGTTTTATATGCAAATCTATAGCCCTGACTTATTTCAACGTGTAATCTAACTTGTGTAAAAATTATCAAATGCCATAATATTGCATGCTATAAATAACACGCCTTTTAGGTTTTTTGTACAGTAAAGCTAGTTACGTACGTCACTGAACAATGTAATATTTTGCTAGTGTAATTTATTTACATTGACGGAAAAGTACGTACTGCCACTGTCTTCGTTTCATATATGGTTTACAATTACTTTCTTCATCAGGTATAACTTCCATAGCGGGACGCGGAAACGGCTTGCAGTGTTTCGGTAGTTGACTCTTTCGTATGTGATATTTTTTCCATTTATCGAAATTGCGTATTTAAGTCCAGCGCGTACGACTCTATTTTAGTTTTACGATTCCAGCTGGTATTATTTACGAAACAGTAGTCTGAAAAATACGTTTTTTTGGACATTTTGAGGTGTCCTGAAACCACGTTTCTAAGTATGATATCTAAAAAGGAAACGAAAATAGAGAAGCCTAGTTTTAAATGTGGTTTATTTCGTAAATAGAGATACTGAAAGCACGTTTAGTTGTATTATTAAAAAAAACTTTCTCGTAACAACACTGTAACGCAGTTCATGCGCGAGCTGTGTAGGTCTACTAAGTATCAATTTGTGCAACAGTTTGGCTGGAAGAATACAGAATACAGTTATGTACGGGTTTGTTTAATGTCGCCATCTAGAAAGGAATTTGCAGAGAACTGTAGATGTAACTGCCATTACTGCGTAAGGTGGTCCTCTGTGATTCAACTCACAGATTGTTCCGTTGCTCGGTGAGATCGTTTCTAGTACCTCCCGCCGCGAGTAGAAGGAGTGCATCTCCTTCTGTCTGGCACATTCAACTGCTCCTGGCTAGCGGATCTGGATTACTGGCATGGTATCCCTGCCACACACTGACTGGGACACACCGGGGTGGTGGGGCACCTGTGTGTAACAATTACTAACTTCTCTACCCCTATTACAATTGTGCAGGTAGGGGTGAGTGCTGTTGAGTTGTCTGGGCCCAAGCATCCGGAAATAATGCATTACTGCGTCCCTAGCGTTGTGCTGAGCAGATCGCGGGTTGGACTTTGAGTGGTGGTTGTTCAAACTCCTGCTTAGAAGTCGGTATGGAGGGTGTCTGGACGCTGATGGTCTAATCTACGCATTGGGAGTTGCCATTACGAGAAGTCCTCGACTGGCGCGTGTACGGTGTTGCATTGCTGTGTGTCACGCATTATTCTTATGACGATTTTGTAAGAAAGAACACACACATTAAATTACGCTTCTATTATTTTGAAAGTTCAGTATGTTTATTATGTATATGATTACCGGGTCTCACAAATTGGTCAAAAACAGCTTTTTTATACTACGGAACTTCCGGAAATACCATCTTAATTCTTCAAGTGCAAAACGAGATGCATTCGTTGGCCTTTACTTCGAGCTACCCAACAATAAAATATAAGAGCCACAACTTAAAGTACAACGTGAAAATGAGTTCTACGCAAACCACCTTGCACGCCAGTTTGGCGCGCCGTGAATAGATGCGAGAGGTTTCTCATTAAGTGTGATACTCTGGCTGTTATAGTTCTGCTATTCCCATGCGTCCAACTCGGAAATTTGAAACCGGTACACGCTCGTCTTAAATCCTCACGAAATTTGGATATGGAGGTTATGAGGCTGCTTTCATCTTTGTGTGTGCGATAAGGCCTGAAAATGCTCAGTCCGTGAGAAGGAACACCGGTATGGTCTGCCTTAAAAAATAGGACCCGTTCACGAAGCTGTTTCGTGGAATGAGTCAGTGAGAGATTTTGGTCAGCGCTTAGCATCGAGGTCCTTAGCGCTGGTGTAGGGTGACAAAAGGTGAGCATGTAGCAGTGCCGAAATGAAGGGGAGGGGGAAACGGGAGATCCCTGAGAAAAACCCACCGACCAACGGCATCGTCCGGCACGATTACCGTAGCCGAACCCCGACTGGAAGCGAGCTCGGGTCGCCTTGGTGGGAGGCGAGGTGAGAAAGCCGCCATCCTAAGCAAGGTGGTCACCTGCGGCTAACCCACGGGTGTTTCTGTTGAAATGGTATGAAATTCATTACAGTCCGCCCCGTTTAGAAGACGCGTATCTCATTATTTCCGTTCCAGTCAACCTGATTACGTCTAGCTGTTAGCTATCGGTTTTAGTGGTACGGTAAGTCCTGTCACATGAGATATAGGACACGCGTGAGTCGAAACGAGGCCAACGTGAATTTAGGAAGAGTTCTTTAAACCCACGTTTCTTACATGTTGGCGTGGGTGAAAATTTAACGGAAATAAAATCGCGTGTCCAGGGACTTCGAAATATTATAATTACGCCATTAATGCGTGTGGCACCCATATTACTCATGTGCAGGCGTGGGTGGTAAGGAAAGTGGGATTTACGTCTTGTCCACAGGAGGTCAATAGAGACGGTGACACGTAACTTGGTACAATGACAGGATATAGGAGAGAAGTCAGCCATGGCCTTGGCTAAGGAACCATCACAGCATTCGCCTTGGAGTGATCTCGGAAAACCTTGGAAAACCAAAATCAGTTGAACCCGGATCCTCCCGAATATGAGCGTGGTTGAATTTGTGGGGGGGGGGGGAGTTACGGACAGTTGGGCTCATTCCCGGAAAATATGCAATTACAGCGTGAGCGACTGCTCGCGAGGTCTTGCATGATAACCAGATTCCGTCGTGTAAGACTCGGGTCGGTAGTCTGTGGAGCATTTCTAATCGTCTAGGCTTTGGTCTCCAAGAAGTTTCATCGCTTGAATTCGTGATTCCTAGGACATTTATTATTTTACAATTTTAATGTGTTCTAACCAATAATTGTGTAAGATCCCTCTCAAAACTCCCATTCGCCGCTTTCTATAAAATATTTTATGGACACTCGGATAGTACAACACGTTTACTTATGACATGTTTTACAAGTAACAACTTGATAATACGTAATTAATAATTTGTAGCATATTTTGAACTGCAAAATAGTGTAAAATTAAATTTAAAAATTCAAATATTTTGCCGTCTTCGAGCACACTACCGAATTCATATTTTCAAATTTTTATTGCGTGAAAACATTATTTTAACGACGATATGTATGGAAACGATTTCCTTCATTTCCTTGAAGAGAAACCAGCAACTTCAGATCAGTTAGTAATTTACACGAGGTGATGTTCGTAAATCACAAAAAAATCGTAACAATCAATATTGCTAAAAAAAAATTTCAGAACCCAAAAAGTTTATCGACACAATTATACTTCACTGAAATTTCAGCTCCGAAGATTGTGCAATACAAACCCAGTGGTCTCTAACATATGAAGTTACACCTCCCCCTTTGAACGATACCGAAAACGTTCAAAAATAAATCCAATAAAACTAAATTATATTTGCTGATGACTGAAAGTTAATGAGTAATTGTAGAAATAAAGCAGTGCTTCATGTTTTCTGTGTGTTTTCAATGAATTAATATTATTGTGAGTTTAAATTTCATTGTTTTGTACACACAATGTCAATGTACCGATATAGAAGTGCGTTTCTAAGACTCTACCTCAGATTGAAGACCTAAATGATCAATCCATTTCCACTAGAAGATGCGCATTTGCCAAATGCCGGTGCATTTATCGTGGCATTCCCTATTTCTCCACTAATGTACCTCGACGCTGATTCATCCGAAGTACCAATTTAGCAGTCAAATTATGATATGTACGACACCAAAGTGTCGTGCCGCAGAAGCCTATTTATTAGTTCGGTGCAACTCTAACTTTGTATTAATTCGTAAGACAATTTTGTTAGAAATCTTCTAGTACATTGTTGCCGACAAAAACAAGCTCAGGAAACGTCTGTGTATAATATATTTTTAGTAGTTTCCGCAGTTTCGTGTTTTCTACTGTCATTTGACGATACCTGAACGCCTGTCAGCTTCGTCGAACTCTTGGGAGGACGCAGCTTTTAGCATTCATCCAGACGACTAACCTGGCAAATAATGCTGGAATCACAACAGAGAGACGTACGCGACGCGAATAGTAAACGATTTCTTCCATTCAGTGCCAAAGTTTCTGTGATGTTAGCGCGAAAAAAAAATTGGCGGACACTACGCGAAACCAGAGTAGAGAGTATTTCCATTTCATATGGTCGTGGACGCGACTAAACTTCAAAAAGGTAATTTAATTTTGCGGCCAAATTTTGGTGAAACTGGTGAGTTAGTAGTAAATTGTATTTATTTAGTTCACGAGAAATTTTTATTATTTCAAGAAAATCATAAAATATTTGAACATACGTGTTATTTTGACTTTAATTTCTACAAGTGGGAATACCAAAATTATTTTCCAAGTAAACTGAAAAATAATACAATGATGTTAACTTAAAAAATTATTGTACAATAGGTTATAATATAGAGGTAAGCAACTGTGTACGTAGTTCTGAAACGCGACAGCCAAACTAGTGTTCGCAATAACGTGAATTTTAAGTATCTCTTCGCGCCCATCGTATCACGTCCATCGCGCTTTTGAGATTCCAGCATAACAAATGCTGCGTTATTATTGATGTTCTGACATCGAGGATGTTCGCTGATCCTCGCTGCGCACCGTGTGCGACTCATGCAACTCAACGATATCATAAATGTGGAGGAGGGCCGCAACCTTGTGGGAGGCAGACTACTAAACTGGGAGGCTGCAAGAGTTCATAATTCCTTGAAGAATGCCATGAAGTGAAACACTACAATGGAGTAGTGAAGTAATAAGTGGCCCAAGGAAAAAATGGAATGTCAATAGAACACTTTTCCGGCACACGGTAAAGTCCACCACGTTTTCCACTAACAGATATTCAGGGTTGGTTTATTCGGGAATAAAACCTGGGTCCCATTGCTTGGAGGTGAGAGAACTGACCACTACACGTGTTCCAACTCTTCACTGTCTCTGTATAACCCAAAAATAACCACGGCTACTTCGTTACTTCCACCACCAGAGTACGTAACCATTTCACTGCCTCTATTTATACTATGGCCGAGGTCACACTAGTAGTCCATGAGCCAACCAATATTTTGGTACCACTAGGAGTGGCAAAGGCTAACAATAATTTTCTGGTACAGTTTAATGTGCACAGCAAGAATCTTTATGATAGCAATTCCCAAGAAGTAGCTTTCTATGAAAAAAAAAAAAAAAAAAAAAAACGCTACAATTCATTTTAAAAATGGGATTTTTGAGATAAAATTGTAGCGCAAGTACCAGTTTTAGTGGCACTTGCTATCAATATATTTCTGATTCTACTTTACGTGTATAACACGAATATACATGATAGCATTGTCTAAATAGTAGCTTTACCGAGAAAAAAAAATTGTTACAAATTGTTATTTTTTTAAACCAAAAAACGTATTTATCTGTCAATATATACGTTTATTGACTCTGTGGAATGTTTTTCTATTTAAACTCTCCTTTTAATTCTCTGCAGACACAGAATCCTTTATGTGTGTATTTTAGCAAAGGTGCTATCAAAGCTAATATCTGCAGATGGAATGAAATGTGGATATATTGGTACCAAATCAAAACATTTTTTGCTTTGTAGAGTAACTAAGCACATGCATTTATTTTAATTTTTTTGCTTTCAGGAAATTTGACTGACAAATGAACTACAGATTTTTTTTTTAATAATATTGTGTTTATCTGATTCCAGGTTGTTGAAGTCAAAAATTTATAATGGATAATCTAAAAACAAGTATGCAGCAGCTGGAAACACCGCACTGTGTTATTCATTGTACTGATGATGATACGAAGCTTATATCACCTGAAAGCCTTGAATCACGGAAGACACAGAAAAGAGCCGGGGAAGTGCGTAAACACCAAGTCATCCTAGAAATAAGTGAAACCACACAAGACAATGTCATTCCAGACAGTATATATTACCATAGGAAATGCAGGAGCCGATTTACCATGAAGCGAAATATTGAGAAGTTGCAAGATATAGAAGATGAACACAAGAGAAAAATATGTAATGATGATTGTGTGACAGAATCGTGTACTATCCGAAAGGCTATTCGCCCTAAGCCTAACAGTAGTTGCAGTAATACAACAGTTTTGAAAAAAGAATGTATATTTTATTTAAGAAAAGACAAATATTTGAGAGGCACAAAAACAAGGGAACACCTAACACAGGCACAGCAGCTAAGAGTTGATCAAACTTTGAAGAAAGTAGCTTTGTTGAAAGAAGATACAAGATTACTGGCAACTCTAACACAAGAAATTGTTGCAACAGAAGGCCATTACCACCGTTCTTGTTACAGAAAATATATCAAGAACCCTGATTCTTCTTTAAAGGAAACTTTAGAAAATGACGAGAATGTTGAAGACTTACCTGATGAAAACATTTCTATGGATGATTCTGTTAAAGAGTGTATGTACTGTGAAGCTGAATTGAAGGTGTACCAAAAATTATTTGAATTTATCAGGACTGAAAAGGAAAATAACATTTTAGAATTGGCACAACTCACTCAACTTCTAGAAGGTTATATGACAGATTTAGGAGTAACAGAAATCAAGCCATCGACAAAAAAAACACATAAGAAAAATCACTACCGAATTTGGAAGTGCTATACAAATGGTTCAAACATCAAGCAAGATAGTGCTTATTTTTCTTGATTGTTTGTCTCGGGATGAACTTGTGATAGAAAACTAAAACCTGAAAAAATAACTTGAAGTAGCTCGTAATTCTACCACAGATATCACAGGATATGTTAAGAAGTGTGCCATGAGTGTTAGGAATGATGTACGAAAACAACTAAAAAAGCAGTCTTGGCCACCAGGTCCATCTGAATTGGAAAATGTGGAAATACCTACTCTGCTTCATTTGTTACTTAAAATGTTATTGGTGGGTGATGATTCGGAAGTGACTGAAGTAACAAAATTTCTGATAACTTCTATTTCCCAAGATTTAATGTATGGTATCAGTAGAGGTAGATACAAACCTCCAAAGCATATATTGTTGCCATATGCAGTTAAGTGTCTATCATGCGACACAACGATGAGACGAAACAAAAACACAAACAGAATTACAGCAAACGACACAACGATGAGACTAAACAAAACACAAAGATGTCGGACACAAACAGAAAAAAACGACAGACAACACAAACGATGAGACGAAATAAAACACAGTAGTTTTCCAAACAGTCAGTATGAACGACGTTTCGGGAACTGGAATCTGTTTGTGTAAACTTTCAACATGCAGCAACAAACCAAAAGACGATGATGACCATGAATATTTAGATCTATATACCGGTGATGATGAAGAGCCGGATACTAACTCGTGGTAACAGAACAATAACATAAATTTTCAGAAAATGAAATTTGACATTTTCTACTAAATATTTTTAACTTGATATTGTTAAACAAAATACTTGTCTTAACTATTCAATTTGTTTCCTTGTGTAGGACTGTATCAACCAAAATATGACTGTGAAAAATTATGTAGATCTATGCCTTGCTGATGTCGAAGACTTTGTTACTTACCTATGTTGACAGCACATTGGTTTGAAATATAAAAAAACTTAAATTCAGAATTTTGTATTGAATAGTGTCCATAACATTTTGCGAACCACATTTTTTAAATGTTTTATTTATCGTTGTCGCTCCCAAAAAATTAAGTTTGTGAAAATGATGAACATATGTGAAGTAGTGACAAAAAAAGTCATGACACTAGCTTGTGGTGTCAGTATAGTGGTTTGAAACTCAAGAAACTGGAACTTTGTATAGGAAAGTGTGTATAGAATTTCGTCAAACCAAATACGTATATAAGCTATCTAATTTGTTTTAATTTGTAACATAACAACTCAACAATGACAATTCTGAAAATAATGTAGAATAATGAAGTAGGAATGATGAGGGATCTGTAGTTACAGTATAGTGGATTAAACTTAAAAATTAGCATTTAATATGAAAAACGATTTTATAATATTTTTGTAAACAAAAAAGTATGTCAATTAACTGATTTGTTTACTAAAGTAACATTGAATAAACCAAAATGACATTTCATAGATACTGAAACATGCTTTTTACTTTATTACAACTAGCTGTATTTCTATTCTCAAGATGACGGGCTGCATTCTACGATTAAAGTTAATTTTTCTGTGATTTGCTTGAAAATGAGGATGATAATTTTTTGGTTGAAAATATATTTGGATAGAGTTAATAAAGTCTTACATTTTGCAGGAAAATATTTTATTGCTCAAAAAATTACATTTTATGTAACAAAAAGATGAATTTTTCACAGAAAGCTACTTGTTAGACAATGCTATCAGGTATATCTGTAATCTACACATAAAATAGAATCAGAAAAACACTGATAGCAGTTGCCAGCAAAACTGGTACCTTTCTTACAAATTTATCTAAAAAAAACACATATTTTACATTAACTTCTTTTTTTTTTTTTTCCTTAGAAAGCTACTCCCTAGGCATTGCTATCATATAAATTCTTTAAGTACCCACAAAACCCTATAAGAAAATAACTGTCAGCCTTTGCCACCGCAGGTGGTACCAAAAAGTGAAATTTTGGGGTTTGGCTCATGGACTATAGAGGTCAAACCTGTTAAGTTAAATACATTTGATACGTTTGATCCTGTTTGCAAGGTTACACGGCTGAATAGACTCAATGAACTTTCTAACATCAGCAAACTTGGAACCTGAAATGTACCATTATTAATTATTATAATATCTATACTCAACATTCGTGACTTTTAAACTATCATATTGCATCTAACTGCAATGCTGCTATGTGTGTAAAGAGCATATAATTATTTTGCGCCTATAATTATATTTAATTTAACGAATGCAAAATGTCGAACCAATAAGCAGCTATATGGTACACAGATCGTTACTCCAAACAGCCAATAAGAGAGAAGCATCAAAGATATGTCGTTGGAAACTACATATGAGACCAGTTTACTTCGAACTAGAAGAGACTGTGATCTGAAGTAGTTCGTAGCTTTGTGACCGCTCCATAAAACTGAACATGTTTAAGCGAAGAAGTTCTGTATGCAGTGTGACCACGGCCTAAGAGAGACCCAGAAATTTCACACATTCGTTTGAGACGTCGTAAGATTTCAAACGCCTGTACACGTCAATTGCGCTGTTAGGTCACTGTTTCTGAAACTATTCCTTGAGGGCTGTGAACCAACAGCAGACCTGTCTGACGTCCCTCACTGGCTGCCGCGCCACCTTATCACGTAGACAAGTGGCCACTCACTGGAGCTGCAGCCAATGAACAAGCAGATAATATCGTAGTGTTCACAGGACTGAACAGTCCAGCCGGCAGGTCGTTGAACCTGCGTATTACTTGGAGACTTGCATTTTAAATATAACAAAGGTACGATAAGTTTGAAGTTATCCTGTGATTTACAACATTTGTAGGGACGGGAAAAATTTGCGGGTTCACTGACCTGCAGGCTAGCCTCCAAGAAGATATGTGTACTCAAGTAAACAATAGCTGCTCATTAGCTGTTCAATAACACAGTCATATGGGCTTTAATTTAGTTACGTTTTTGTTATTGGCTCAGCAACATCCAGGAACTGTCATTAGCTATTTGCAAAATTAACATGAACGTACACTGTAAAAAAAAGTTAGTAATATCACTCATAATATGTATGGTAATATTCCCAAACCTTGAGAGGGAAATCTGATTTCCGAATATGTGTGCAAATTTCCGCAAGGTAGTGTATTCGCCACACAAACCACTCGGAAGATTTGTTCGCGTGTTATGTCAAATTGTCGTAGAAGGCTTGCGCCAATATGTAATGAAAAATTACATTACCAGTTGTGTAACTTTCCTTGACACGTGTTGAGTAATTTTCCGTCACTTGTAGAGGTAATTAGCTTCCATTACATGTAAAGTAAATTTACCTAAAAATTTTTTTACAGTGTATAGTAGTTGGCATTACAGCTTGATCCTAAAAGAAACCGCATGTATTTCAGGTCTTTAAACATTAGTAATATGTATTTCCAGATTTCATGGCTTACGAATATTCGTAGAGATAGGAAATTTTGCGAAAATATTTTTGCAGTACTTTTTTTCAGTGCCTTACGTGCGCACCTGCATCTCGGCTTTGTGGTCAGTGATTGGATGCCGTAACACCCAGCGTGTGGAGGTTAAACCCACAAATCACAGACGTAACGTGTGGCAGTGTTATCCGTGTACTGATTGACACAGTCAAATGAATAACGACTCTGCACAAAAACACTCTATCAATAGCCATGAAGTTGAGCTGCAGATGTGCACGTAAGACACTGAAAGAAAGTGGGGCAAAAATATTTTCACCAAAAATTCCTCTCTCTAAATATTTGTGAAGAGTTTTAATTTCACTGGTAGTCATTTGCAGGTAGCAGCCACACCTGACCTCACGTAGTCCGCACCGCGCCCAGCTGGAGACCGATCGATGGTGATCCGGTGACGCACTGTTAACGACTCCACGATCCAGTCAATGCGGAGAATTTTCCCGCGGTACCTTTGCTGAAGCGGTGAATTTCCGAACGTTTTATCACTACAGTAACAGCGTCATCCGAACAAAGTGTGCCGTAAATATAAAACCTAGAGCCAAATATTTTTGGTGAAAAAATTCTGCAGCACTTTGTTTCAGTGCCATACGAGGGGAGTGCATCTCTGCTTCGTGGTCAGTGATTGATGCCTTAACATAAAACGTCTGGAGGTTAAATCCGCACATCACGGACGTGTTGTGTCACAGTTATCCGTGTACTGATTGGCACAGTCAAATGAATAACAACTCTGCACAGAAACACTACGTCAATAATCATTAAATTGAGCTGCAGGTGTGCACGTAAGACACTGAAACAAAGTGGGGAACAAATAGTTTCGCGAAAATTACCGGGTCCTAATTATTACTCAGACGTGGCTCATTTGACTGTGCCAACAGGAACAAGGTTACTGCGACTCCACAAGTCTGTAATTTGCGTGTAGAACCACGAGTCGCTGAAAGTTAAAATCATCCTATCACTGACCATGAAACATAGCTGCATATGTGCACATAAGACATTGAAACAAATTTTTGCAGAATAATTTTTACCAAAAATCGTGGGCTGTAATAATGCTTCTGTAAAGTTACATTTCACTGCTAAACATAGTAGCCCAAACAATTAATTTAAGTTACTTGATCGCTAAAATTAGACTGCAATTATTCCACGCGTAATTGGATTGAAAAGCTGAACATATAAATGCCTAAATAGTTTGCGGTTATGATCAAATTAGTATGTTGCGTTTTTAGCAGAAAAATTTACCCGGACATGCTTTGTAATAGTCTTGATAGTAAAATTTTAATTCACGGAATAGAATGTCGTCAAATAACACGAAACAACACAGTACTAACGGTTGATTTTGAAATCTATGTTCATAATGTATACTATTGATGCAGTACGCTAAATGTTTGGTTGAAAACTGTATTTTTTCCTACTTTTTTAATGTAACATCTCATTACGTCGAAACTTACGTTTATTGCTCAAATGTACATAAAACAATGTACACTACTTAAGGAACAACAATGAGGAATGCTACTTGTTAGTACTCATTTCACAAAACATGATACATGATTGTTTTTACCAAATGAATAAGTAAGCAGATAGTTACAGGTGCTAAAAGTTGTTTTTATATAGTCGTTTAACGTGCCCGCATACAGCACTAGACCTTGGTAGAGGTTTACGGCAGGAAGGAGGGATGGGCGTTATGAAGAGACCATTCCAGTATTCGCCTGGAGTGATTTCGGAAAACCCTGGGAAACCGAAATCAGAATGGCCGGAGTCGGGGATCGAGCAAAGATCCTCCCGAATGCGAGGCGAGTGTTTTACCACTGCCCTACAAACGCTCTATGCGTACGTCTCATAAACATTGAATTGGAGAGCGTAATAAGTTGCCTAAAACTTACATCATTTATGTAACATGTCACATGTGCCACCATACGTTTAATAAAATCATCCACTTTGTAGAGATACACAACGTTTAATGACACAATAATATTTCTCAATACATATTTTAATCGTTTCACTCTTCTGTAAATGGAATGGGTCATATTTCTTAATCAGTTTTTCACCTAT
Organism: Medauroidea extradentata; assembly: GCA_003012365.1. Lineage (NCBI taxonomy): Eukaryota > Metazoa > Arthropoda > Insecta > Phasmatodea > Phasmatidae > Medauroidea > Medauroidea extradentata. The sequence continues at coordinate 7,725 of PNEQ01123238.1, read as the reverse complement.
TTTTCTAAACACAAATTACACTAGAATACTTCACTTTGTGTCTAAAACATGTAACAATACAAATACTGTAATTTAGCAAGTTCTGGAACAAGAGCTAGGAGAATTATTGTGATGTGTGGGGAAGGAGAGAATACTGTACTCATTGGGGCGCCATGGAAGAATCTCTTGCATGTGATTATCAACTAAAAATAATAAACTTATTAAAGTAATCTACAATTTTTTTAATTATTTGATTTAATTTATTATGTATCGCTTAGGTTATACTAAGCTCAGTTTGGGGAGGGAGGTGGACCTAAAACAATTCGCATGATTTTCAATTAGTAAACTATGCACTTTAATTATCGATGTACTTCTTGCATGATCGCTGTGGAACACTTGTAGATATTTGTATTGTGTCCACAATGTGGCATTCTAAGTAGTGATTTTTGCATTTATATCTGCAACAAGAACCGAAGTAGCAGCAGTGAAAGCAATGTATGTGCGTTTATGTTTGGTATTCTACAGTTTTAGTGTTTCTTACCGGGATTTATTTGTTTTTCCTTTTTGCTTGCTGCGAAGTAGTTATCCATTTACTCTTCCTACTTCGACCTTCAAATATGGGTTGTATCCTTAAGAGGGCGCGGTACATAATTCAACGCTAAAAGCATTAATATAAAACTGTCGGTTTCTTGAAGCCAGTTTGCGAAAAAACTAAACAATAGCAATAGTTTTAGCCAACGTCCGTGATTTCCGGGACAACTCCTTATCACCTCAGTCACGCTCATTTTTATTGTTCTATGGAGACACATACATACTGCCGCCGTCAAACAGGCAACATTGAAAGTCTGCGCGACAGAAGCTACATTACGGGCGCGAAGCGACACTCAAAACAAAATTATGGGTATTGTGAACACTAGTTTGGCTGTTGCTCGACAAATACTTAAAAAAGTAAAAGTTCACGTAAATAGTTAATTGCCACTACATACTAACCTGTAATACAACAGCAACATATGTTCGCTGTATTTCAGATTTTTCTTTTTATTTGTAATACACTTTAAATACCCACTGGCATTCCGCAATTTGGAAATTAATGCACAATTACGTACTATTTATAATGTTATTGTTTGCTTATGTAAACCAACAAAAATATTTCTATAAAAAATAACAAATTAAATTTTCCACCAACCAGTTTCACCAGCATTTGGGAGCGAAATTATGTTCCGATTCGAAAAAAAATCGATATAATTTATATTTGGAATTCGCGGCACGTCCACCGTTTTTTGCAAGCTGACGTCACAGATAGCCTACCTCTGTGCTGATTGGCGGGCAGCTTTTGTTTTAAGTGTCGCAGCGGTCGTGTCGCTTCTGTCGTGCCTATGTTATTCTGGAATAACTGTGATTACGTGCATACATGCCAAGAAAGCAGGTCTAGTGCGAGATATTTCACTAACAAAGCCAGTTTACGTTACTTCAACGCAGATAGCGAACTTCAAAGAGTACCATTTGCTTTTCAAATTATGCGTATTTCCTACCCTCTGCGGTCCAAGTGTATTATATAATTCCGCTTCTCTTCGCATCCCCTACAACATGATGAAGAGTTTTAAAAGTTATTCACGGGCACTCTGTACACATGGATTACTTTGGAAAAATAGTTTTTTTAATTCACATATGAAATAAGGCGAGAGGGTAATACGACCCATTAACGAGGCCTTAAGAGCTGACGAGAGTGAATTGAGGTGTGAAGGGACAATACAACAGCCATGTGCGAGCCAGGATTCGAACCCAGGTGCTCTCGCTTCGTAGACCGGAGCCTAACTGCCTACGCTACGGAGGCCAGCTGATTCACATTTGAATGCACTGAAAGAATGACTCGTCATTTGTAAATTTAAAATGTTATAATTTTTACAACAAACTATTTGTTTCCGTGAAATCATAGGTAAACTTTAATAGCGGTTAATTTATTTTAGTGTATCCGAGTTTTAATAGTTAGGCCTGATAAATGCTATTTTCCTTTGTAAATTATATACTACCTATAAACATCTCAATAAAATCTTTAATACGTATTCCGTTTGAGACCGCGGTGGCCTAATGGTCAGACCATTCGCCTCCCACCAAGGTGATCCGGGTTTGATTCCAGGTCGGTCCCCGGATTTTCGCACGTGGGAATCGTGCCGGACGATCCTGTCCGTCGGCGGTTTTTCTCGGGGATATCCCGTTTCCTCTACCCACTCATTCCGGTGCTACTCCATGCTCACCTCATGTCACCCCTCACCAGCGCTAAAGACCTTGGTGTTAAGCGCTGATCAAAAAAAATCTTTCAGTCACTTATTCCACTTAAATGGTGCAGACGATAGAAGCCAAATTTAATTTTAACCCGTTTCTAGTTTTACGATGACTTCGATGTTAAGTGAACAGAGTCCTAAGATTAAGTTTACGTGTAATGGCGCTGGAATTTAGGTTTCTGAAGCTAATGATATAAACTCTGATGACGGCGGAAATAATTAGACAGCATTACTTTGGACGAGACATTGTAAGCCGGATGTACGAGCTGAAAGCGAACAGCTGTAGACTGCATTAGTTACATGATAAATCGTTTAGCGTGGATGTCGAACTGAACTCCACGCACAGCGGAAACAATGGTATTGCTTCACACAAATCTCCTGCCGAAATGAAAATAAGTTGTGCATGTTTTCATTCCATACACATTAACCTCGTTACCCATTTACTGCAGACAGAGATCCTGATCTGTGTATACGTTGACTCTTTCCATCTGGGGTTCATTCAGGGATGAGATAAGACGGCCTTTATAAATTTTTTTAGCATCACGTGATTTTTAAAACAGTGATATTTTCTTATTGATAAAGTTACCCTATCAGCTGTACTTGTTTCTTACATATTTTCATGCATCGGTCACCACAAAGTTCGCTTGAAGTTATGGTTTTCAAAATGAAATCAGCTTCTCAAAATATGTTTTATAGGCTTAAGTATCCTTTATATATATATACTAACTTATGTTTCTAACATTGTCATAGACGCAGGTTATATATACATAATATGTTTACTAAGTCTGTCCAAAACGCGGATTGCTAATACGAATGTCACTTTCGCCGATCTTTAGCAACACAATAGTCGTAACAAACAATTTTTTAAACAATTGATATTTTCATAATTGAAGCAAAATGTCTTCACGTTAATCAGCTTTTCAAAAACTAGCAGTCCATTTACAGATTAAAACTGTTTTGTAGTAGAGTATGATAATATAATAATACTGTGACAGAGAAATATCATATAATGGTAATAATAAGAGGCCGGGACTAAACCTATATATATATACATATATTGTAATATAATATGTGACTATTACGTATAATGGTTTATTGGACCGTGTTATTTACACAAGAAAGGCCAGTAGTTTCTTTCTAGACTACAGATCTAGTCGGAAACAGGAAACGCCTGCAGAAGTCATATAACTACTTAAAGAAATGATAATCAAATTTGTGTTCAAATATGGTGCATTTAATATTCTTGATATTTGAAAGGAATCTATGGTCAAGTGAAATGACTTCTACAGACAGTCAGGAACTAGAACTACTAAAGAAAGCTTCTAAAATTTAACTTTATAAAGTGGATATTAGTGGGGTGTATGAATACCGTGACCAGATATAAAACCTGACCTACACAATAAGACTACCATGAATCGAATCGTTTTCAAAATTTTAAAACTGGGTCAGTTTCTGATTCTTAAGACGTAGATTTTCCCTGGACAGAGTTTGTTGCTCCGGCATAACTTTTGAATTGGGGTCGTATAATTTGTTACTGAGAATTAATTAGCACGGTTTTCTTATGCTCTGATTTAGGAAATTTCTACATCTCACGTCTCTAATTCGTTCCGAGATAAACTGCAAACTTCGTTCTATGTTTCGGGATTTTCAAATTTTTCTTATGACGGCGAAGTTGAAGTTTGTCTCACCAAAATTCGCCCATCCTTGGCATCGTATCCTTGTAGTCATGAAGGAACCGGACATCTAGTGATGGGTGGAGTACTGGGACCTTCTCTGCAGACCTCGTCCTAGAGGCGAATTCCGGAAACCCTCGAAACGTGACGAGGCGACAAACACTTTTCCGCTCGACCTCTCGGTTAGGGCATCAGGTTAGACAGTTCCTCAGGACTCGGATCTTCTTCCAGCACCTCGAACGGAGACGTCTTTTTCATGCGGACGACCTGAACTTGTGACCCACGGTATTTATACCTCAGATGTTGTGAAAGTCTCGCAACAGGATAAATTTTCCAAACCAACGTGGTACTGAAGTGCAGAACCAGTTTTCACTGCAGAATGACGTTTCAATCCTCGTCTATACAGCTAGTTACCTTCCCGTCAATGGTTTACGTCCGTCGTGTTTAGTGGCTGAAAAACGTTCTCCCCTCATCTTTTTCCGAAAAAAATTCTATCACAAAACTCCTTCTTCTGTTTGTTACGTGGTTGTTGATTCTTGCGCTGAATTACTTCTTTCTGCTATGTACGAGCACGGTCGCCTCAACGCCCAGATCAGGCAAATATATGGTCATTAAATAAAAATAAAATTTAAATCGTCAAAAGACTGTATAAATCACTCACCTGACCATGCTAAGTTTACACTCAACCCATAGACAAAGTTCAAAACGTGTTCTGGCTCGAGGATAGTATTTGCATAGACAAAGTAAAATAGTCGATTCCAGCGCCGTCAAAGACTAATAAATTAAATTTATACATATCTGTAATATGAAGCAGGTGCTATGTTACAATATATATATAGGCAGTTCACTGTTGGAGTTGGATATATAATGGAGCTATGACTACTGGTTCTAGTAGAAAGAAAATCTCAATACGCCGACATATATTTACTTTGAAAAGATCAGTCGTGTCTAATTACAACATAACAAACCACCTGATCAGTCCAAGTGTTACCATGGCAGGGCATTTAATTTTAAACTTTGCGATCTAGTTCAGTAGGTCTACTTTGTTTCACTGCAGATAATAAGTAGCTTCTGGACTCCAATTTAACTCTTTAGGGTGATGTGGGCGTGCTTTCGAAAACATTATCATCCCTTATCTTAGATAGAATGTTCTTGGTTCAGATTCTTCTCTTTTATGTTGAACTATTTTTTTCTGCAGTATAACTTTCGTAGGAACACCCTGCGATGACAGAATAATATGGAATGTTACTTCACCAAAACTTCTGTTGTAGAGTTCGCAGCTACCGGTATGCCGCGACTGACTCTCAAAGTTGCCAGTAACCTCTCTGCCACGTATGGGAGTTAACTGGTTCTATAAGAAATGGTAGACCTCGCCGACTGCTGGAACAAGACCACTAGCCCAGACGTCGTGCAGATCCTCTCAGCAACCGAGTAGGGTGACCAGCTCCGAAGTCGTTTATACGCACTTCAGGATTCAGTTGGTGACTCACGACGAAACATAATTGTCCTGGGTGACAATTAGGCTGACTTATTTCCTACTGCTTGTTTTGTTACTGTAGAATAGCTTAAATCTGATATCGAGTACAATATCTTCGTACGCTGCTTCCAACAGAACTTATTTTATTCCTTTATATATGTACTTTTTTTTGTTACTAACAAAACATTTCTTCTGTCGCCACCGACACAGAACAGTTAGTATCCCTTTCATCCTGATGCCCTTCCTCGTAGCTCAACGTTGCTAACGATAACCCTTGGATCAGATCAGATAACAATCAAACTAACTTAAATATAAATAATACATTTTAAAACACAGCACTGAGCGAAAATTAATATTCAAATTATCTCTAGTCTGGGCGTGAGGTGTCTATGACCATAGACAAACGAAAGCATATATAATTACTAACCTTTAAACCCATGAATTCTTTAGTTCTTTAAAGTCTCTGAATCCTGCAACTAATCAAATTGGTATATTACAGTAGCTACAAAATATTTTGTAAATTTTGTCCCTGCCAGACACGTTTGTGGTGAACACCAAATATTTTGCAGTGTTCAATAAGCTGTTTCTTGGTGATTACGAAATAATAAACAATCCAACAAAAAGTATTGTGCCAACTGAAAAATATTTGTGTTTACCACAAAATTATTTGGTAGAGCCAAAATTTACAAAATATTTTGTAGCCAGTAGAAAACTGTTTTTTTTTTCTGGGTTGTAATAATATCGTAAATTGATAAACTTTAGATAATTGATGATTTACATTAAGCCATGATTGGTTAACTGAATTTCTGTATTTGGAACCAGAAATGTATCAAATTTAATTATTATCTCATATTTATTCAGCAATCGTAGCTTTTAATTAATCATATTTCATCGAACTGCGTATGTCGCTGTGCGTGTTAAACGAATATAAACTCTTACAACCTAAATGTTTATTTAATTTCACGAGTACGAAATGTTTTACTAAACAAGAAGTTATCAGCGTAACTGATAATCCTACTTTCCTCAAAGTGCGTACAAAATACCAAGAAAGTTAAACATTTTACGTACCTCTAGGAATATTTAGTAATTATTTTAATTTAGACACATGGAAAACGAAATACACAAAACATATGTCAGGTTACTATGTTACATACGCGTACCCAGTTTGATAAAATTGTGCACCAAATTTTCTAAGACGTCTTTCTATCATAAAGGTAAGAAATTGCCACCGTCTTCTAAATATCACATAAGGGTGAACGCACTACACAAATGTCCAGTCAACTAAGTAGATCAGGCGGGCCACAGTTAACGTCGGAAAAATATTATTTTAAAATATATCATATAATGTTAAAATATAAGAATGGCCACTATCATAAAAATATGTACACATGATTAATGAAACACACAAAAGTCAAGCCAGTATGTGGACTAGGTATAGTAAAATTCGATAAAAAATATTTTCTCAGATGTGTCTAATTGTTATAATTATTAAAACCACTACCGTATTGAAAACATTAATATAAAGTGAAGGAAAAACACAATATATAATCAAGTCAAATTTCAAGACGTAAATGTGAACCAAAATTATTAAAAATAGAAAATATTGTCAAACTAATAAATGGCTGATTAATGGTAAAATTAACACAGTACGAATAAAATATACAAATATCAAGTCAGTTTACTAATATATATATATATATATATATACTAAATTTCATGAAATTCAGGCAAATATTACTTGATACATGACATACTATGTTAAAAAAAATAAACATTACTTATATTTTGAACCTACATACACAGGATGAACGAAATATACAAAAGTCGAGTCGAGTCAGCTTTGTAAGCAGTATATGGATACCAAAGTTGATGAAATTCTGTAAAATAATATTTTTTCAGAAAGTCCTCGAACATACGGAATAACTAGGGTTCCTGCTGGTTTTTCGGTTTCTATGGGCTTAAGTGTTCTGTTAGGTTTCATGTGCTGTTTGATGGTGTTTGCCGGGTAACTATTGGGTGCGAGTTCTTTAAAAAAAATAAGACGTCTGGGAAACAAATACGGACTTCAAACAGCATTCCGATCCAAATCTACTATCAAAAGTATGGTCACCAGGTTAAAACCAGCCACTGAAAAATTACAAACTCACAACTGTGTATATCAGATACCCTGCGAATGTGGACATATGTATATTGGAGAAACTGGCAGAGCTCTTTCAACACGTATCAAAGAACATAAAAACAATTGCAAGAAAGGCGAAACCCAAAAATCTAGACTGGCCGAACATGCATGGGAAAATAGCCACAAAATTCTTTG
>PNEQ01123235.1:73674-101363 GCA_003012365.1 Medauroidea extradentata | reverse complement strand
TGACCAGATTCCAGTTTTGGAATTTCATGTTGTGTATGTATCCTGATGACTAAAGCATACTCTGCTTATTTATGTTTTCTTGTCTTATTTTTACTTTTAGTTTTCTTGTGACAGTCATTTATTTCGCAATGGAGTATGTCCATACAAACAAATCCAGTCATGCACTCCCATTGCACAGTTCTTTCAAAGATCATATCAACGAATTATATTTTGACAACAAACTGAAAGAAAATGATTTTGTGTATTTCGACAGAAACTGTGAAATATGTATAAAATCAAAACAGACAAGAACACCATTCAACAATGATCGTAATAGAGCTACGAGACCACTTGAGATTATCCACACAGATGTTTGCAGTGTTGAAACCAAAACATGGGACAACAAAAAATATTTCCTAACTTGTCTAGATGACTTTACACATTTTCTGATGGTTTTTCTGATTGAAAACAAATTTGAAGTCCAAAGTAAACTAAACGAGTATATTGAAGCTGCAGAAGCCAAATGGGAAACCAGAGTGTCAAAAATTAGATGCGACAACGGAGGAGAATATACGAGTAATGAATTTAAATGTTGGTGTGCTAAGAAAGGCAATGTTTTAGATTTTTCTATTGCAAGAACTCTACAGCTTAATGGACGAGCAGAAAGAATGAACAGAACACTCGCAGAAAAGACAAGAGCTTTATTATATGATTCTGGCCTTTCTGAAGAATTCTGGGGTGAAGCCTTACTTACAGCAGCATACTTAACTAACAGAAGTCCATCAGTAACTGTTGAAAATACTCCAGCCCAAATGTGGTACACTAAGAAGCCTGATCTTTCAAACATAAGATTATTTGGCTCCATAGCATTCGCCAAGAAACTTGAAAAATTAGGAAAACTTGAAAAAAGATGCGATAAACTGATAATGGTCGGATACTCACCAAATGGATATCGACTATGGGACTCAAATAAAAGAAGAATAATTATATCTAGAGATGTCACATTTTTTGAAAAGACTCAAAAGCAACAACATTTAAATACGCAGCAAATTTTTCATGACGCAGAAGAGCAGAGTAAAAATGAAAAACAAGAAATAATAAAAAAGTTTCCAGACGAAAATGTTCAAGACAAAGAAGTTGAAGAAAATCAAGAAAATATTCAACTTAAAAAAGTCCAGAAACCGAGAGAAACTATTGAATAAGACAAAAACATCCAAGAACAAAGTGAAACTGACGACTTAGGAAGAGGGAAACGGTCCAGAACAACATCCAAGTATTATGATGATTATGTGTTGTTAACCTACACAGAAGCTGTCACAGGTCCAGAAAAAACGAACTGGTTTAAAGCAATAAAAGAAGAAAAGGACTCACTTATTAAAAATCAAACTTGGAAAAAAGCTGATAGTTCTAACATAAATGGAAAGAAACCACTTTCAAGTCGATGGGTATTTAAGAAAAAAAGAGAATGGTAGATATAAAGCTCGATTAGTTATACGAGGCTGTGAACAAAAGTATGGAGAAGATTTTACTGAAACATATAGTCCTGTGGTGCGTAATAATGCACTCCGTGTACTCTTTGCTCTGGCAAGTAGATACGAACATACAGTACAATTTGACATCAAGACAGCATTTCTGTATGGAGAACTCAACGATGAAATTTACATGTATCCTCCAGAAGGATTTGAAGAGGAAGAAGGCATTCTGATTTTGAAAAAGGCATTATATGGCCTTAAACAAGCACCTCTCAGATGGAACGTGAGATTCACAGATTTTTTAAAAAAAGTGTGGTTTGCAACAAATTGTTTCTGACAAGTGTATATTTAAAAATGACGACTCAACCTTAATATTAGCAATACACGTAGATGACGGTTTTATCATTGGCAATGATGAAATAAAAATCAAACTCTTAATCAAGAGTCTAGAAGAAGAATTTGAGATGACTTCACATGAAAATCCCAGTAAATTTCTTGGCATGGAAGTCGAAAAAACAGGGAAGCGCTTAAAAATTCATCAGAAGGAATATGCTACTTCTATTCTTGAGAAGTACAACCTGTCTCATGCAAACACAGTAACAGCACCTATAATATCATATGATGGAAAACAGAAGACTCAGATAACATCAAAATATCCATATCGCGAAGCAGTTGGTAATATTCTGTATCTTTCGTGTAAAACTAGACCAGACATAGCTTACGCTGTGAGCTATTCAAGCCGATATGTTGAAACACCTCACTCTGAAGATATAAAGATCGTTACACGAATTTTCAAATATTTAGTAGGAGACACAACTTCAGGAATAAACTTTGAAGCTACCGAAGATATTTCTTTGAATGCTTTTTGCGATGTAGATTTTGCAGGAGATACAGAAACAAGAAGAAGTACAAGTGGATATGTCATAATGTTTTGTGGAGGACCTATTTGTTGGAGTTCCAGAAAACAACCTATTGTAGCTATGTCTACTGCAGAAAGTGAACTCATCAGTGCTGCGGAATGTTGTCGGGAACTTCTATACTTGAAGACATTAATTGAAGAATTGCTCAATAAAAATCAACGCCTTTCTTAATGTAGACAACCAGAGTGCTATTCACATAATGAGAAATGGGATCATTAATAAAAGATCGAAGCACATTGATGTCCGCTACCATTTTGTCAACGAAAAAATTTCCGAAGGACTTGTAACTGTTAAATACTGTTCATCAGAAAATCAAGTTGCTGACATTCTAACAAAAGCTTTGACCACTACGAAATTTGAAAAATTTAAAAAAATTTCTTGTATCCTAAAAACTAAAGAAAATAGTATGACATTGTAAAAATTACGGGGGAGTGTTGAAAGTAATTTTTACACTCAATATATTTATCTATGTTGCAGTTGTTATTAGTTTGTTTACTGTTTAAAAAAAGAAGAGAAGAAACATTGTGTGTAGCTAATTAGAAAAATTAAATATACTTCTGTTTAAAAACTTATATAATGCATCTGTATTTTGAAACTAACACATATCATCCAGAATTCCAAACTGCCAACAATTTCAACAGGTTATTGTGTTCAGATTTATTTTGTATACCACATACGCCCTTCCAACATTATCAAGACTACTGACGTCACTGCTAGCCACAGTTAAACTGTTTAGAATTTCATGTGCTCACATTATTATTGTTAAACGTGCACCTCGTAATTTTATCAAGCTTAATTTAAAGCAATATACGCCATTTAAATTTAGAATTTAGAGTACCTAAAGCTTTTATCTTGTATAAGATCAATGTATATATACGCTAACTTACACGGGTAGTCTGAACAAGAAAGGACATGGATGCTTTTGTAAAAAGAAATAAACTGTACTGTATAATTTGCAAGGTTTTGACGTTAGTTAAACTTCCTGACAATTTTCGTATTAAAATAGAATGCAATCCTCACTTTAAGCTGTAGTCTCTATCAGTCAAGACCGTTAGACTTTTATTGGGAAGTTCTTCAGAATAACGATAACATTGAAACCCAGACATTAAAAAAAACTGCTGACCTGGGTTTCACCTGTTGTTTGGATATTTACGGAACAGGTGGGGATGGGGAATGTATTTGACTGTCGATTGGGCACAAACATATAAAGTACAGAATAAAGTACACCGAAACATGACAACACTGCATAGAGTGTGCGAGCAGATGTTACGTAAGACTGCAACGTTTTCTGGTACATATTTGGACAGTACAATGTGATATGATTTATTATTTTTGTAGCGGTATTGTTCTGTCACCGAAAATCGTTATGAATTATAATACAATATTTCCGGTATACTTTATTTTGGACCAAACTGTATAGCTTGACATTGGACGTTAAGACTTATACTGCATTACGTAAGATTGCATATTCCTAAGCAGACATTACTTAAGCACACTGAGCAGATTTCGAATAAACTTGTATCGGCCAAAGCTCTACACACCGCTCACGCTTTGGGCTGGTGGGCACACTTAATTTGGTTAATATAACAGGTTCCTACAGCACGTTACCAGTTTGGCCTGCAACGTTATTGTTTTTATTTGAAAATATAACATGAAGCCCAGTTTCCCGTGGTACACAGTGGTACAGTAGTAAGACCTCTCACCTACTAACAATTCGATCCGGGTTCGATTCCCGGTAGGGCTTGGTCCCGATGTTCAGCTTGTGCGAAGCGTGGTGGACGTTGATAGGCGAGTTTCCCCGGGGAACTCCCGTTTCCCCCGCCAATGTATTCGTCTCCTTTTATACCACCTCTCAGAGAACGGCGGAAGTCTGCGAGTCCCAGGTTGAAAGCCTGCCTTCTCTCGGGTTGACTTCTCACTAAGGTATTAATTATACCGTTTCCTAATTTCACATTCTAAAATTCACCGAAATTATCATACGTCCTAAATGCTAATCTACACATTACTGGGCAAGCTAGCACAGCGTTAATTAGTCTCTATAATAAACAAATAAGCATTTTTGTACATAAATAAAACAAATTTACTAACAAGGAGTGAGAAATTGGTGAGGTGAGAGGGTTTCACATTCCTTTTGCAATGAGGTCTCAAGCCCGGTACACACTATTCCTTAATTCTCTACTCAAGTCCATACTTAATTCTGTTCATAGACGTCTATTGACATTTCATAACAAAATTCTGTAGCAAAACATCTGTGTTGAGTACACACTATTGCTTTTTACTTTTATGTTTCGGAACATAAAGGGATATATATATATATATATATATATATATATATATATATATATATATATATTACATAAAGGAGATGTACGTTGTTATGTTCTATAAATTACAACAGAAAAGTTGTCGAAAACTATTTCATAACAAGACTTCCACGGAAATGCAAAATAAGTGAAAATATCTTGTATTATTTAAGTTTTGTAACATCCGACGGTCATGTGTTGAACAGGAAACAAGAATTTTATTTCTAATCAAAGTATACTAGCGACCCTACTCGCGTACTTCGCATGCGCGTTGGCTGTAAGTGTGCACTGCGCATAGGACGGACTCTATCTGTGAAATAAAGTGCTGAATTCTGTCTGGAATCAGTGTAGTTGCTGTACATACTGTCGCAGTGCTACTTGCACTGAATTAGGTACGTAATTCTGTGCTGAATTATGGATAATGTGTACCGGCTTTGGATATAATATTCAAAGGTACCGGGCTTTAAGAGCCGATGATGGTGAAGTGACACGAAGGCCCAACACAACATCCATGACCAAGCCAGGATTCGGACCCAGAACCTCTCGCACCGTGCGCCTAACCGATTACGCTACTAAGGCCGGCGCGTGATGAGTTGGAAAATGCATGTCGATGAACTTCGTCAGCATTTCTTCAGAGATGATTATAGGATATCGTAAATCGTTAGTAAGGTATGTCATTCGTATGACGGGATTTTAAGATACTTGTTCCGGAAGGGTTTATAGATTCCACGTCGGTTGGCTCACATAAGGTGACCGCTATAACAAACCCACCCATAACAAGAAAACGAATGTATTTAGTCTGCTTAAGGTATTGCATTCGCAGTTCTTAACATTAGTTTGGGGATTGCTAATATTTACCTATTTAACTCATGCCAGTTGGTATGGAATATGTTTGCATTTTAGAGCATGGGAATGATAGTATACAATAGCATATTCGATCAAGTAAAAGACAATGCTGTTTTATTGCTTGCAAAATAAACTTTGTAATAATAGTATGTTGCTGTTTTTAATTTTTTTTCAGGCTCCTTTTCACACTTTCCCTTCGTGTATTATCTACACACAAGTTACTATTTAGTTACCTCAACAGCTTCGTAAATATTGCTGTACAGCAACTCAAGTCGATTTATTTTCTCACAATCTTACCAAAACTTATTTTTTTTACTGCATTACACGACGCATAATTAAAACGAGTCCTAAAATAGTAAAAATAACTTACAAATTTAACCTCTTTTACGTTACTGTGCGTGTACCGAGTGATATGGCGCAATGGTAACACGTTGACCTCACATTCGACACCCGGGTTCGTTTCCCGACTCTGGTCATCTGTATTCGTGTTTCCATAAATTGCTCCAGTGAAAGCTGGGATTGTTCTTTACTGAGTTTCTGGCCGATTCCTCTCCCAGTTGCCGTTCATTCGTGAGGTTGTGTGTCTTTATAGATAACTTCGCTGTCGAAGAGACGTAAAGCCCAACATAAACAAAATAAAATTACGTCACAATGTGATCACATGCGAGTTCTTTCAAGGAGATGAACTGTATGCTGGAGGTAAAATATGGGAAATACTTAAAGTGGAAAAATGATGTGTGCTATACAACAAAGCAGACGCCTCACCTTCTCCTTTCATGAAAACGTAATTAATGTATGCCTATGGGATAACGTAGTCTTCTTCACATGAAAATATCCGTTTCTTCTTCCGGATTATTCATCTCACTTTATGATAAGAAATGTCGGGAAGTTGTTCACAGCATAGGGTAGCTTTCCGCTGTATTTCAACACGTTCGCTAAGATAGTGGGCAGTTAAATTTTTTGCAAGTATGCTTCTATGAAGACCGACTTGGTAATAGGTTTCGGAACACACTGAAGACTTTTTGTTTAATCCTTACCAACATAAATGATTGTCAGATGCTTGTATGTTTTGCTATCTGAAGAAACTAATTTTGTTTAGTACGTTAGTTAATACAATTGACAGGAAGCTGTTCTAAAATCTGTTGACTTATTTGTTAAATACTGATTAGATAAATAATAGGAAAAACGTTGTTGGATGTTCAACGTTTTTTCCTCTGCACGAAGGAAAAAAATGAATAAAATTCTCAGTGTTTGAATTCCCTCGCAACTGCTTTTCGAAATAGTGGGTAATATCGTAAAAAGATTTCTTACTCGTGCACGTCGCATTCGTATCGAATATTGAGTTGCTCCAATAACGTCTAGTGAGGTTCAACATATAGCGTATTGAATTATTTCAACAGCAAGAATTTGAAAGATCCGTCTCGCCTAGCGAGAACATGTAAGAATTGGGCATGTCTATATCTCTGATGCCCCTCAAAGAGGCGAGCTCCAGTTCTCAAAGGTTGGTTGTCCACGACAAATATGCCACGAGAGGAGAAAAAAAAAAACCTTCAAATGCAAAATAAGATTTCCATCAGGTTTCATTTTTACCCGTGTGGCTCTACGTCGGTGGTTCCACGCCTGGGACGTCCGGTGATGTTAGAAGAGGCGGGGAAAGAAGTGACGCCGTCCAGAAAACGAACAGTGGACTACACGATCCCAACAGAGACTACTACATCGTGGTCAGTCTTCCACACGAAGAGCCTCGCCAGCTCTTAGTCTCTGTGAGATCCTCAAACGACGTGACCTCCACAACCTTCCAGCAGTCACAACACGAGTAATTGCACCGGACTCTCCTCTCCTCGAATGGCCGCTGAATGGAGGGTGATGAAGTCCATAGAACACGCCTAAGATGATCACAAAAAGTGACGGTTGATGGAGAAGATGGGATGTGGTTGAGGCTAGAGGGGAAAGTGCTTGTTGTTGCGATGATGGGGAACTGGCGTAATGCTTAACGACCTCATTTATAACTCCCTTCTTAGGCATTACGGCATTAGTATAACGCCGTTATGCAATACGCCTTTCAGCATTACGCAGTTAGCCACTTCACCATTAGGCACTACGCCACTTGACACTACACCATAACTATGGCATTAGGCACTACGCCGCTTGGCACTACGTCTGTTAAGGCGGGTCTACAATCGACGTGACTTACATACCGTAACAAACTTGGCGTAGGAAACATGGCATAAAAATTTGTGTTATGTACATGTACTTGTATGTATTTGAAGCTGGCCAATCAGAGCAAAGTACACAAATGGAATTTAATACGAAATTCCAGTGGAATGCATCATTCTAAGTTTTTTTATTAGTTTTGTCATACAATATCGAAAACGACCGTATCACTGCAATTATAAGATAATTTAAAGCTTCAGTATTGATGTTTGAAATGATCGAAACCAAAAACACTCATGAAAATTCACACGGGTAAGGTAAGTCAGCCAAAGTTTAAAATCTAGGTGTTCAAAATTTAACCCGTATAAAATTAACCCGTGTTCGGTTTTTTAACTGATGGCCTATCGGTCAACTTTGAGGACTAATATTATATTCCAATATGAATAAATTGACGTGTAAAGAATTCACTGTGGATGTAAAATATTTATCACATAGAAATATGTAGCATTATTTTTATTCCTGCCATCTTAAAACCTTTAATAGAGTTGCAGGCTTTTATTAATTCCTGGTATCAACAAAACCTTGTTACATGACTGAGATAACGTACCCTACTCCTGCGAGTAATTTTCTTAACTTTGCGTGACGGGAACTCGACGACTACGTTATTTTGTTACACCGGAAACAATACACTTTTTAGTGTGTTCAGAACTAGTCAGATACAGCCTTTTTAAACTTTTTCAGTACCTGATTTGACAACAGTAGTTCCTGTGATGCTTCTCGTTTTCATTGGCTGACATGAAAAACTTGGCGTAAAATACGGGAGATGGTCATCTTTAACGCCAAGCAAGCCACGCCATGGATTCTACGTCATGCCAAGACGTTCTCGTACAACTGTATGCTGTGCAAGTTAAGTATGCCACGTCAGTAGTAAATCAGCCTTTACTTTGCGTCACTGATACACACTACACTATTCGTTCAAAAATTAAAAGTTTTTTGAGTCGGCAGTCGAAAACGGGGGTGGTTATCGTGTTTCCACGAAATTTCCATTTTAGTCAGTTGGAGCACGAACATTCATATACGCCTACTACCTGGACAAGATGGAGGTTTGTAACTCAGTACTTACGTGATATGTACTGCACCGCAGCGCTAAATTCAAGTTCAGTTTGAATGAAAACTGTGCGTCCTACGCACTTGCAACAAGAGTACCAGTTTTGTTATGCATGTCATGCTGTATAATAAGTCGTCTTCAAATATCTCAATATCTAGACAGTACAAAAGTTGTATGCAATTCGAGGATGGCCACCCCTGTTACTTTAATTAAAGCGTAAGTTATTTACGAGCATGTGGATTGGGTTTGAAGATCATGAGATCATTAAAACATCTTCTGAGTTTTGTCATTTAATGTTTCTCATTTCATGATATTTTGAGAAAATACAGTTTTAAAATTAAATTTTCATGTGATTGTTAATATTATTCCCTTAATATTCTATTTAGGTACTAGGTGTCCTATTGTAAATCAACCGAAGGACAGTGTCACAGGATACGTCAAACATGTATAAAATGCCGCATTGAAATTTAAAAAAAAATGCAGAAAATTGGTAATTTTAATTTTAAACCGAGCAATTTTGTAGTGTGATTTATTTAAGTTCTGTAAGTAAGTTGGTTTTCCTTTCTTTCATAAAATCGTTCTATGCAAAATTTGGGGCTTCGACATGCCATTATACAAAAACTATGGAAGCTAGACAATTTTAATTTCTGTACAAAATGTCGCATTGCGTGTCTACAAAACAAACCATACACTGTAAAAATATAAACAATATTAAAACAATAAAAAATTTTCACACACCCCCTTAACAAGTCTTTTACCTATCCGCCTGCCTACCAGGAACATGATAGTTCATATTGAAACTAAAAGGTGTGAGCTACTTCAAGACATCTTAGGGGCTACAAAAGCATGGATTTTTTTAATTAAAATTATTAATATGAACAAATTTTACATAACTTTGAGATATGGCTGTTACTGAAATTTTCAAAACTAACTTTTGTCAAACACTGCATAAATGCATTGATACGCTGACTTTCAGTTACTGTAATTTTGATTGCATGAGTTAATTACTTTTCTTATTTCTGGCTACACTGCAAGGGATATTTTTTCACTTTTTTGGGTGATTATACAAAACTATGGGGCTTAATTATTTTATTTGGGGGAATGACGTATTATCTTATGTGTAAAAGTTGATCAGCGTTTGACACAAAAACAAAAATTAATTTTTACTGTTACAATCAATGCCCATTAAGAAAATGATATCAATATGTCCCATGAGCACAATAAGAAAATAATATCACATTTAGAATAATCGTTTTGTAGTGGTAAAGGTGTATACTGCTTCTGACAGGATGGTTCAAAATATTGACTGACAGATGATCGGAGAACATTTTCTCCTCAACGAGTGAGTGCAATTCCAGGAAGGAAGGAAAGGAAGAGGGAGGAGGGGCCTGCGAGTGGCTGGCAGTTAGTTATTTTCGCCACACTGCACAAGTGCAAGTCACACATGGTAACGAGGCTTTTAACCGTCAACTACTGTACTGGACGCTGCTTGCCGTGAGAAATGGCGCCGACTGACGACTTGACGTTCAATCTCCTCGGCTCCTGTGTGGCCCCTCCTACCATTTGTAGCCCAGGGCTGCCATCGACAGCTGCATGAGCTACCGCCGAGACTCGCTGTCTGTCAGTGAGCTACGGGCTATTGTGGTTCGAGAGGCGCTGTACGGAGGGCGAGGCGTGGAAGGAGCGCATTATCCGAACAACGCTCTTCCGAGAAGCGTATAAGACCGCGGTCTAAACGTCCTGCTAGCCCTGACACTATCAAGTGTTTCTCTCTCTGCATCGCGTATTACAATAACGTTTGAAAATTGAGTTAACACGAAGAATAAAACTCACATTACACGAAATTTTCTAGTTATGTGACTTTTTAATTTTTCCATTCAAGTTAATGAGGCGTAAGAGACGTGGATTTTTTTTTCCGAAGGAATATATCGTAGCATTTTGCTAGTTATTAGAAAGCTTTGCAATTAATCGGTACCTCACGACTTAGAAACATATCAGTTGATAACAAGTTTAAAGCAAGTAAATAACGGAACTATTCGTTAATGTTAATAACAACAGTACGTGCCTAATCGACAATTGTAATAATTTATTTTTACAAAAAAGTTTTCGGAGTTTCGTATCTTGACACACGTCTTGTGGGTTGATGTGTGAACTGTTCTTTACCGGATTAATATTGGAAGGATTTTTTTATTAAGACAGCGGTTTTGCAGTTCAGAATTTTTCAAATTGCTATAAAATGAATACTGTTCCAGATAACTTCTCTCGCATTCTGAGGATAGAGAATTCAGTTTTCAAACTCCACACTGAAGTAAAAAACAAAGTGTACAATAAAACTCAAGCTTAGTTTAACTTCCCAGAGACATATGTTAGAGAAGATGCGAATGTTATTAGTATATTCAGAGCACCAACCATCCAAACAACCTAACACATTCTTGAGAGTGTTTGGTTGTAATATATATATATACATACCGGGGCATGGTTTCTGTTCAATTATAATAATAGTCTAACTTTTCTCTGACCCTAGCGTCACATAGGCCAACTTGAAGCCGTCTTATTAAATAATGCGTAAGTTTGTAAAATTTATTAGTGCTACCCAGTGTCAAATTTTCAACTAATATTTCTTTTTTCGATACGTAGTTACACTGTACCTGGAACAAAACCGCGATGACAATTTGAAAACAAAAATTGTATAGGATTCAATCAACCAATTAAATTTTCAGTTTATATTTTTATTAGGTGATACTTCCCGTCAAAAAAAGAACACTTAACACGGTTCGACACATATCCACACAAGGATAGGAAGGGGGCCTACGTTAATGAACCATCCCAGTATTCTCTTGGCGCGGTTTCGGCAAACCATGGAAAGCAGTCGTCAGGTTGGCTGGAACTAGAAATTCGACCCTGGTTCTTCTCTAATACGAGTCTAACTTGTTCCATTGCGCAGCCTCACTCAGTTTTGCTGTATAAATATGTAGTGAAAGTGAGATATATATTTTGGTCAGCGTTCAACATTGAGGTATTTAGCGCTGGTGAGGGGTGACATGATGTGAGTATGGAGCGGCGCCAGAATGAAAGGGTGGGGGGACCGGAAGATCATCGAGAAAACCCGCCGATCAGCGGTATCGTCCGGCACGATTCCCACATGTGAAAATCCAGGGACCGACCCCGCCGGGAATCGAACCCGGATGGCATTGGTGGGAGACGAGAGGTCTGACCTCTCGGTCACCAATCAGACAATTGGCAAACTTTGGTTTTCAATTCAAATTGCGAGCTAAAATTTCTTTGTAAGAGGAAACTCTACTCTCAAGTATCGTCTACAAAATTAACACTATTATATATAAATATGAAATTATGATTTTATCGCACTTGATCATCCTTAAATGAAATCGGTCCCTACCACATTCATTGACTTTATCAGTTTTCTCTCGCTAACTTCTATTTTAGTGGACGTACCAAAACTTTTGGCATGGCAGGGCATGGACGAAATCCAGATATTTAGAAATATTTGCAACCTCAGTTTCTTCATTATTTTGTCAGAGGAAATAGCTGACCAGAATGACGTGATTATTTTCCGCCAGCGGCATCAGTGACCACAACAGTAACAGACAACACATCTATGCTGATTCCAAAAAGTGACGTAAACTAACCTTATTTCCTCATTTATGAGCAAACCCATAAATGCAAGCTGACAGGGAACACTATCCCTTAACGCAAGCAGTTAAATTTTGTTCCTCTAATGCGTACCACGAGGGTCTAAAAGGACATCAATAGTAAGTGTTCAAGCACTCAATCGATTTGTCTCTTTTAAAATACTATTTTTTGTGTTCTGTAGCATGCTTATTTTAACCTTGGCACTGAGCTAGGTGGCGCAACGGTAGCACGTTAGAATCGCATTAGGGAGGATGTGGGTTCGATCCCCGGCTCCGGCCATTCTGATTTTGGTTCTATATGGTTCCCAGAAATCGCTCCAGGTGAATGTTTGGATGGTTCGTTAACGAATGCCATGGCGGACTCCTCTACCAACTCTCGCCATTGTGTCAAGTTGCGTGTTACCGTCTCTAGTGACCTCGCTAACTGAATTCCAAGTAATATTACTCAACTCCTGAATTTCTGTGACATATGAATCTCTTTTATGAGACAATTTTGAAAATTTTGGCTGACTGGATAAACATTTTGTTATTATTTTATTTAGATGAACATTACTTATAAGGTAATTTCGCAGTAATTACTGAACAACTCAGTAGCGCGATCATTATTTTCGTCTTACGTTTATTTAAACACGAAAACCGTTACAAGCCTACAGCTTCTGATCTGCAGCATGTATTGTGCGAGGGGATGAATAAACGGTTTTTGTCTGTCGAGGCAAGAGCAGAGGCGCGGTGGAGCGTAACGAACGCAATTCGTCGCAGGTCGGCGGGACATCACCCAGCTAAAAGAGCTGAAAAGCACAGCACAACTGAAAGGGGTCTGAAGAAATATGTCTCTTGTTTGCATGGGATGGCCTCGGCAATCCTGCTTCCAGCAATGTGTGGGGCCCTAACACAGTAAATGATGGCGCTGCACAGGCAATCTGATTGGAAGTCTAAGTATCTGTAATTTGTGACGTATGGGTACTAACTGGGTAAAGAATTTATACTAGTGTTAGTTTTGTTGCCGAGTTGTATTGCATGTTTCACTAATTGCTGAGTTGGTGCGAGTGGTGAGGAATTGGTCGGTTTTGAGTTGCAGAAAGTGGATAAGGTGTCTTAAGAGTGCGTAGTAGATAAATAAACGGCTGAAAACATCATATGATTTCTACGCTTTTTTCGAAGCCAATATGGATAAAATACTCAATGACAATCCTAGATAATGGTATTTGCCTACTTTATGAGTGAATATTTATCCAAAATTACTAATTCGTTAAGCGTGATCCCTTGCGCCGCAGTTAAATACAGGAGGTTCCGGCGTCAGATATTGTGTCTCAGAAGTTCGTAACACTGGAAACAAGTTTGTTCAAAACGTTGACTTTAACTATTGTCTAGGATTGCTATTGTTTAATTTTCGCAAATTGGCTTCAAGAAACCTACAGTTATAAATTAACGCTTTCAGCGTGAATTATGTTCTTGATAGGTAAGGACGCATCTGCTCATGACGTTTATATATATATATATATATAGGGATTAAGGTACTTATAATAGAAAATGTAATCAATCATTTTTTTAGTTGGGAGTTAAGGATCGTGATACTTTTTTTCCCCCGCTGTTACTGGAATACTAACGGCTCTGCCTTACCTCGTAGTCTCGGCGCGATCATTGTTAGGGATTTACGTATTAAATTACTTTCGGTAGGGCTCAGTTAATTTTCGTATCACTTTCGGACGGAAACCATTTTCTGAATTCAGAAATGGAGAATATTGCTTACAGGTATAAAAAAAGGGGAGGAAACAATTCATGAGAATTGGTTAACGAGTGTATTTTGAGAATTAAAAGACAACAGTTTTCAGGGTATTGAAAAAGAAAATGTCTAAGAGATAGTATAGCAATATAGACTTCACCGAGATGAACAAGCAAGTCAGTGGATGGCGTATGTAGGTTTATATACGTAGATTTGACTGGTGACAATCCTTGCCGAATATAATTTAACATACACATTCCTATCCTTGCTCTTGGCTTTAAAAACAACTGCAGTTTTTTGTCAGTTAGTATGGGAAAACTACAAAACAACAATCCTAGATAACGATATTAGCCAACTTTATGAGCAAACACTTATCCAGAATGATGCATTTATTAAGTGTTAAATCTACGAGGTTCGGCGTCAGCGATTGTTCTTCAGAAATGCGTCACTCGAGAAAAATTTTTGCCGAGAAAGTTGACAAAACTTACTGTCTACGTTTTTTTTTTTCAAACTGGCTTAAAAAAAACCGACAGTTTTAATCTGATGCTTTTAGCGATGAATTACGCACGGTGCTCTCTTCAAGAGACGAAATGTGAAATTCGCCCGCCGCTGATATAAGTTACTGCCTTGTTGTGAATTAGTCGGTTAAAAGAGTGCGGTGTGGTTTATTTATATCTGCTTTCGTAGTTAGACATGGTTGTCAGAAGATGGAATTAACTACATAATTTGAAGAATCATTTCAGTGACTGCAGCGACGGTTTACATCTTCTTCTAGAAATCTGTCGAAGCATTTATAAATTTATTTCTAATAATTTGTTATACACTTGGCTTCATGACTCTTTAAGGGTGTTCAAGTGCGATAAAATCATAATTTTATATTTATATGAAATAGTGTTAGTTTTGTAGACGATACTTGTGAGTACATTTTAGTCTTACGAAACAATTTTAGCTTTCATAGTTTTCTCATAACGGTGCGCTAAAGTCAAAATTTGCTTGTTCTGTTGCCATGCAATTAGTGAAAACCAAATGATCTACTTGAATAAAATAATTCACGGGGATATTACATCCCATGAACTATGCAATAAATAATTTAAAATACCGTAATGTAATATTTTGAATGTTTTAAAAAATCGCATAAGTACAAAAAAAAGTTGAAAACCCAGCCATTTTTTAAAATACAAAAATAGTTCACGGGATTTTTTAAAAATGTTTCATTACTAATCCGTGGCATGTTAATTCACTGTGAATTATTTCACTTACGTAAGTCAATTGTTTTTCGCTATTTGCATGGCAGCAGAACATGCAAATTTTGACCTTGAAACACCGTTATGAGAAAACTGTGCGAATTAAAATTGTTTTGTAAGAGGAAACTGTTCTCACAAGTATCATCTACAAAACTAACAGTATTTCATATAAATATAAAATTATGATTTTATCGCACTTGAACACCCTTAAACTAATCGCAAGGGAGAAGGAAAACACGAACCTTAGTATAATTTTTTACACATATACATATACAAACATACACACATAATGGTCCAGATCTAGCCCAGATTGTATTTTTATGTGGGACCCAGCGATGTCATTTGTATTATATTTACAAATGTAATAAAAAACTTGGCTAGAAAGCACAACAATTTCATTTTTATCCGGGCAATGTATAGAAACGACTGCAGTGTACGAAAACATTATAGAGGCAGTAATTATAATTGTAATAACCTGACAGATTGTTTTGATAGGTTAGGAAGAGTCAGAGTTGTCCGCAAGTAGCAACATCAGCCACGTAGTAGCCTTGAAGCCTACTGCTAAAACAAGGCAATGCATTTGTTTTCCTTCTTGAGCACGAACATTAGCACAGTTATTACAGTGTTTTATTGCTTCTTCAATCTGACGATCCTCACTTGTAATATGTGTGTACAGTTCTTCAACTAGTAGAATACTTGTGTTAGTTCTGGACCAACTACAAGGTATCTGAGCTGACAGTGCCCGCGGCTCTTAATTACAGTTGTAATTATGGCGATAAGTCGTGTTGGCGAGACAGCGGTCGCGTCATCACGCCCAGAGCTACCAGGCCCACCCTGCACGTAATGACTCCGGTGTGCGCGCGCTAATTTACACATGACAGATGCTCGTGGGTGGCAATTTGGGTGGAGTGTTTATTCTTCGTCTTCTTCGTCCATACTTTAAGGCCGCGATCCTTCATTTATTTCAAACAATTGCAAACAACTGAAATATTTTTTAACCAAATGCTTTGAAAAAATTTGAGACTGTACAGTCATACGATTCACAATTTTGCCAGACCGTTTTTTTTTAATAATGTACCTTTTGCTAGCAAAAAATTATTTTACAATGTATGTGATATTTCAGAGTAAAAAATCTAAAAATCCGTTTGGTGTATTGCAACAGAAAAATTCAGATACAAACAATGATATACAAGTGTTAAAACTGTAAGAACGAATTCTTGATATGTGTATTAATTTACGTTAAATATTTTTTCGAAACCACTGCAAAACTTAAGAGCGAGGCCTTAAGGTGGCAGCCTGGGTGAACGTATTTTGAGCGTCTGAGGCCTAGTAGCGCGGAAGCGATAATGACGGCACACCACGCGCATCATGCCTTACCCTGGCCACAGAATATTTAGGAATACAGAAGTGAAATAGCCAGAAGAGCGGGGAACTCAAGTCACACACGCCAGCAAAATGGCTTCCCTGGCTAGTAACATGGCGAATACACCTCCAGCCAATCAACGTAAGGCAGCTGCCCTGCTACCTGGCAGCCAGGCCAAGAGGAAACCTGTAATAACATGCAGGATCCAAACAGACACGGGGCTGGTATCAACACTGGTATCAACAACCTCGAGAAGCCAATAAGCTGCGAAGTTCGCCCTATCAAATTAGTCGCCTCGTCATTTCGCGTCTGTATCAGTAATTAGTCTGTGCTCTGGCCTCTAAACGCAAGACACTGAACTGGTGTTGCAATCTTCTCATCGACATCTCGTCTCTACGTGATAAAGGTGTACTATTGTACACGTCTATGCCTTTTGGAACATTCTGCACCAAGTTTTTGATGCATAAAAGTACCGCATAAACATAAATGTTTGCCTTTCTCGGCCACTAGAAAATATGCTTTAAAAAAAATCACCCACCGACAAACCGCATCGTCCGGCACAATTCCCATATGAGAAAATCCGGAGACCGAACCCGCCGAGAATCGAACCCGAATCGCTTTTATGAGAGCGAGTGCTCGAGCCACTGTGAAAACAGCGCCCTCCTAGACTGATAACCGTTTTGACATTAGTTTACAAGAATTTTTCTGATTAAAGTACAAAATATGTTTTCTGTGTAAGCATGCGAATCGTGCCTCAGCGTAGTATTTAGGCTAAAACCTAACACCTAGTTTACACCAACGTTAACATTGCTAATAACACGCGTTTTCAGCAAAGTTACTAACAATGTTGTAAAAATGCATGAAATTTGTTGACAGTACCATGTTATCAACATTGTTTCCAACATTCTGTTATTAACTTTGTTAATATTTATAAAAAAATGTTAATAACATTTGTTTTCGGCATTTTGTTGATAACATTTGCTCGCAACAAAAGTTATGAAGTACATGTTTGTCACCAACAATGTTGATAAAATTATTTTCCCGACTCATTCTACGGCGGTTTAGATCAAAGGTTGTTGGTAAGAAATGCTGCTAGCAATGTTATCAGCAATGTTGTAGGCATTTTTTGTCATCAACATTGCTATTAACTTCCGTTCACCATTCTTACAACTTTGTTAGTAACATTGGTGTTAATAACACATTTGTTATCAACATTGCTATAGAATAGTGTACTGTAGCTTTTAATTTGTTGATAACATTTTTGTAAGTAACAAGGTTACTGTTATTTTTTTCGGTGTAAACTGGCTTTTAGTTAATGGATTGGCATACAGTCTTCTCGCCAATAGCACGCCTCAATGAGTCATTCAGGGATGATACCATAATTGTATGGCCTTGTACAGTTGAGTAGTTTAAAAGAGGCTCAGTGGGGAATCGATACCTTCCCGCAGTATGTTCTCGTGCCATTCACAACTCCTGCTGACACCTGCACACCTGCCTTGAGGTCAATGTTGGCCACTTACAGCACTAACTCTAGGTAAGTTGTTGTCATATTGGACTGTCTTCCCCCAATTCAGTGTCCCTTTACACAGATTCATCATGAGGTCTTTTATAAAAGAATATATTCTACAATACATTAAACTATTTTAATTATTCTGCGCCAGTATGTTCGCATCTACAGTGACTATTGTTGTAACCCATTAAACACGGCTGTTACACTCGGGGCTTTGTTGCAGAGGAGAATTATACGGATATAAGAATAACTGAATAAGAACGGTTGTACATATATTAATGAGTTAAATATACTGCATTATACTTGATTCAGAAGGGAGCGGTAGTTAAGAGTTTCAATTGACAAACAACGTTGAATCAAAGCGGATTATGTATATGTACTCTACGAGTCTGATCGGAGCTGACGTTACCACCTTGCTCATGATACAGAAGGCTGTGAGGCTGTAGTAGACTAGCGGCGAGCAGCACGTCTATGGACCCTCTCTATGGCATTGCGAGCGGTAGGCGGACCATCCTGCCCTCTAGGTGACCATACTGAGACAGTAGTTTGGTTTGTCACACTGGTCTGTGCTGCAGTCTATCTGGCCTCCATTGCAGGGAGGTTGGGAAGAGGGCGAGGGGTTCACTGTTAACTAATGTACCGCCGGATACTTGCATGTTTACATTTCAGCAACGACACTCGGAACATTGCGAGAAAAAAAAAAAAAAACAATCCCGCCATTATCGATCGCGAGCATATAACATGTAGAGAGTTTATTGATGGATATGGATGTAGGATAAACTGGTCATATATCGTGATATACCTTAAGACTTAAGTACCATAACTATTTGTCGTACCATTCAGTAAACGTATAAGAAGTGAACTATGAACTCCTAATTATGTGTTTTTTATAAAAGTAATAAAAATTATATAAATTACATAATTATGAGTTCCTGGTTCACTTCTTGTACGTCTACTGAAAAGTACGATAAATAGCTATGGTACTAAATTTTCAAATTTTCGTCTGTAAAACAAAGATAGGCAAAGAAAAACAAGAAATCAACACGTATTTGGGAGACGGCCAGTTTGCCCTGTATCTAGATAGTTCAATAAACTCTCTACAGCCTACATACTCTCTATGTAGAACCTATTGTTCAGGAACACCGGCCTTAGTACCGTGATAATCACGTGTGCCGGCTTCACAAAATTGGGAAGGATCTGTGTCACTAGGTTACCAACAGAGAGCATGCATATGTAGTTTCGGCAATAAGTGACCAATGTACCACATATGAGATCACAATAAAATATTTTAACATATATCTGGTGCTGAAGGTCGAAGCCTTAGTATCATGAAGTAGGGTAGGTTTACCGTACACGTTCTTCAAGTTTACGAAATAAAATTATACCTCCCGGAGCTCTGCGCGCCATTTAGTGGCTTGGGCAATCGGCCACCTTAAATAGGACGCTTTAAACGTAGTACCTTTGATTTTACTAGTAAAATACAAGTTTGTTTACTATCACAACCCAACACATTTACCACTGACTGTACCGCCACTTCAAGTGTCACTTTGCTGAGAAAGGTCATAGATTGTGTTTGCGTTGGAAGCAGCCTGTGGCTTAAAACAACAACCTGAGTCACCCTGCAGTTCAGAGCTCTGAAAACAAACACGAAAAAACTACTTCACCTCTACACATTGTGATGTGCAACAAGTCATGATATTTTCATACAAGAATATTTACATATCAACACGTCAAAATGAGACGTGACAAACAGCAGCAACATCAACGAAGAGACATGTTAAAAGTCTATAAACATTATCACAAGGATTCCATTTACTGACATTATTAATCCAAGTTGGTTTACAACAAAAACATTTGGGTACAGCATAAAAAAAATGCATCTTTTGATATTATGATCAGCATTATTTGAAACTTGTCCCGATGCTGTTAGTTCTTCACTTGATGTGGCTGCGTGGTTGAGCGTATTTTGAGGGTTCGAGGCCAAGAAGTGGGGAAGCAGTAAGAATGAGAGAGCACTCGCAACACACCTTACATAGCCTCTAGGCGCAAGTCACTCAACTGACGTGCCGTATTCTCGCCGACAACGCACCAGTATGAGACATTCAGTGCTGACCTATCATTTTATGACGTAATATCAAAGATAAAAGTGTACTGTACATGCCTACCTTTCAAAAGATTCTGCACTGAAATTTCCATAGTCGTAAAAACACCGTTTTTCGCCATTTCCGGCAGCGTGAAAATAAACTTTTGAGTTAAATGAATGACCTAAAATGGGTATAAACACGTGTGTAACGTTCTTTTGCTGCCATTCCTAAGCAGACAACACTTACGCACGCTGGAATGTTTTCAAATAAACTTGTATCACCCTAAGCTCTGCACACGGCTAGGGGGATTGCGCATGCTGCCAACTTGAACCGATTACAATATCCCCACTATATAAACATAGTAGGATTTTGTGAAGTATTTTCAATATACAGACAAATATATCCTTCGACTGTCGAGTAGGAAGTGAACCAGAGGGCATGGTATCATAACCCAAGAGGCAGACTTTCAATCTGGGAGCTCGTAGGCGTCCGTGTTTCCTTGAGAGATTACGTTAAATACAGCCCTACAATGAAGCAGCGGCGGAACGTAAGCGAGTGGGAGAAACGGGAGTGTCCCGAGAAAACCCGCCGCCCCCAGCAACGTCCACCGCGCTTTCTACTAGCTAAACTCGGTATCGACCCTTCATGGAATCGAACCCGGATCGTGAGAGGCGAGTGGTCTGATAACTGCCTCCGAGACACCTAGACTACAATTAATTTACTCAAACAAAATATTTAATTCTATGACTTGTTTTATACGACACACAATTTTGGTGTTTTTTTTTTAATTGCTATCTCATTAACAACATGTTATATCTCTCTGTCCCAGTTAGTCGCCCCTAATGCATTGCGGACCTTTCCGCTAGCTGTGTGGGCGAGTATTAATTAATTCTTTGTTTTACTGTTTAAATGTTATTGTTGTAATTTTCTTGACTTTTGGGATTGAGCCGCGTCTTGTGTTGCTTCTTGGACAACGTTTCGGCAGATCTTGCAGCTGCCATCCTCAGGTCGATGCAGGATCAGACTGGGGCCTACTGCCGCCGCCGTTTCCTCATGTGCCGTCCGAGGCCGTGCTGTCGCGAGACCGAAAGCCGAAGCTTCCATAACTCGCTGGGTGTTGTAAATTCAAATGCACCACGACAGTCTAGTTTCAAATCATTGGAACGGCGGCGGGGCGTGTTTGTGTAAACGGTGTGGGAGTTAAGCTCCCCTCCAGCTAAGCTGGAGTGATGTAGTGTCGTGATGTCTGTATAGTGAGGTGAGTGTTGTCAGCAAGTGGCTAGCTGAACTAGTGGAGTAGTAGTGCGTGAGTCCCTACGACCATGAGAGCCGCTCCAATCAATCCCAGCCTACTAACTGAGGATCAGGCCTGACACTACCATGGTTATTTCATCGAGTATTCGTTTGTGACAAGAGGAGAGAAAACCCTTAATATTTGTTAATGAGCGCTGAACTGTGAGATGTACATCGTCTCGACCTGAAACAGAGAACTATCAGGTCGATGTGTCGTTAACATGTTCCCTTAATATACATAATGTCCAAATAATACTGTTTTTTAATTTTATTTCATTAATATTTTCTTTAACATATTTGGCCTACTGGTGCAAGGTGGTCCCCTTATATAGCTGTCTCTGCTGTGCTGCTCTCTGATTGGCCGAACAGCTAGCCAACCAGAGAGCAGCACAGCAGACCCAGTCTGATCCTGCATCGACCTGAGGATGGCAGCTGCAAGATCTGGCGAAACGTTGTACAAGAAGCAACACGAGACGCAGCTCAATCCCAAAAGCCAAGAAAATTACGACAATGGCCGCGAAAGCCTGCAATCTTTGCTAAATGTAATTGTTATTTACTAGTACCTACATATGTGAAGACAGAAAATGTTAACTTCTGTATACCGCGTAGACAGCAGAGTAATGAGTAACTCTACAATCGTGAAGAGAAACTATCAATTACTAACCTACGGTATTCATAAGTGGTCGAAAAGTTACTGTTTACGAAACTTTATTTTGAAAACTGGAGCATACATTGCAATGCGTGTAATTAAGTTTGCAAAGTAAGTCGAACTTCACGCTATATATTTTCATGCATACAACATTTTAACGTAGTTTCACGAATACCGAAGAACTTATGAATTGGCTGTGAAATTTTAGTTTATTTAAGTATCCAAAGCAACAATTTCCCAACAAGTTGCATAGTCCAGCTAAAAATTGGAATATATATATATATATATATATATATATATATATATATATATATATATATATATATATATATATTATATATATATATATATATATACATACACACACACATACATGCATACATATCACTGGCTTAGGAATAGCAACACGAAATAGAAAAAAAATTTCACTTCAGTTCAAACCGCGAAAATGTAACATATATTTCCTTTTAAAACAGTTATTACAGTTAAATTACAATATTTTAATCTAAATTTTGGCCAACTCAAATAATAACACCAAATGTCTACGTTCCGCTTCCTAACACGTAACCAACTCATGGTCTACTTTAAATTCGAAGTTAGTAAAAATTTCACACATATAATTGCATGATAAGTGTTTAAAAATATGTTAAAAATACAGTATCTTGCAAAATACATCAAATATCCTTTAGCTGTGTTAACACCTTTTCCCAAAATGCACACAGAACGACAGTACTCTTTGTATTGTCACACACTACAAGTGCCGTGCTCCAATCCAGCAAAATGACTATGAACATTTTCTCTAGATGGTCAGTGTCGTCGAGGTACCACAATTTAAATTTGTAACTTTACAGTTATAATTTTGTAGCAGAAAATTAAAAGTTTTAGCCAGTAAATATTACAGAAAATTGCATAGAATTTCGGTTGAAAATATTGCTCAGCGCACGTCACGGTTTCCTAGTTCACACGCGCGCACGCACCACGCAACAAGCATATGGAATATAAATAGTAAAAAAATAAATGATAAATAATACAGTGTACCCGTTTCACAATTTATCTGTTTTGTAATTCAATAAATAGTAAATAATTTGTATCAATCGATTGAAATGCAGCCGAGTTTGAAGTATTTAGAAAGCTTCGTCATCTCTTACAAACCTCTAACTAATCCACCAAATACGTCGTGATTTTAATATACGCAAAATACGTAATGATTTTAACCAGAGGCGTGTCCAGAATTTTTTTTCTGGGGGGGGGGGGGCGATGAGTATTAGTATTGTCACTAGTAGTGCATCGTTCACAGGGTACAGAGAAAGGATAGTAAAATAAAGAAGTGTACAAACTATTAATGGAAACTCACCCATATATACTGTACACACATTTGCAGTAGATTAACACCATACTCATATAAATTGTGTCACAGTGTAAGTTAAATTGTTACATTTTTACTCAGTAAATTGGGCATTAGTTTAGCTTTTCACCAAACATTATATTATACTAATCAGATAACACAGTACAATCATTTCACTATATTACGCAGGTAAGACAGTATAATCACGGAACAAAACACTTTATGAGAAAGGTTTCAAGTCAATTAAATGTCCATTCAAGTCCAAACATACATGGCATATATGGCATTCCTCAGCCACATGACGAAAATAATTTAACTGTTAAAAAGGTAAATTGTATAAAAAAATTAAAAAAAAAATTGTCACTCAAATAACTACTTTAATGTATATGACAAGCATGAAAAAATTCCATTATTCCAATATACATTTCAACCAAAAAAGACAGAATATCACACATCAAAGCATAAAATTAAGTTTTCTTGCTTTACCACAGTTCACAAACTTATTGATCACAGCCTCGTCAGAAATGTGAATATCTCTACGCATGGAAAGCAGAGCAAGTCCTACAAGACACGATTCTGAAACAGTGCTCCGTAAATAAGTTTTTAGTCTTCTTAGAGTAGAAAAACTTCGTTCTGGTGTTGCAGTAGAAACAGGAATCACGTCCAGTATTTTTAACATTTCATGAACGTTTCGATAAACATCTGGATGTGACTCACACAAAGCACCTATTGCAGTAGCAGGTCTTGCACTGTCATTAACTGCTGTCCATTTTGTCTTCCATAACTCCCACTCTGCTTCGAACACATAACGAAAGCCTGGCAAATCATCTTCAAAGAAAGAAACTGCTGGTTCAATGCATGAAAATGGCTGTCCAATTGATTTAGCATGCAGTAAATATTGAAGGGACATCACTATTTCTTTGTGTGGAATAAACCGGTCATTTAGTGCTGATAATAGGTCATCCAAATACGGAACGAAAATTGCTTTTCTGTAGCACTCTTCTGCCGTTTGAAATGGAAACTTTTGTCGGTTGCGTTCGATTTCACAAACTCGGGGCACAGATTTTCCTACATTGAATGATGCTGCAATACACGTTGCTTCATCGTAAATGAGGTGAAATTTTGATTCAGCATTTTCTCTTACACCTCTTACACCTGGCTGATTGCATTCACTAAGTCTAAATTTTTACTTTGTAAGTATTCTGACAAGTTATAGCTATGCCCTAGTATCTTGGCTGCGACACACAGAGAAAAGTTGCATATGGAATTAATAAAAGTAGAAGCTTTTCTTGAAGCTTCTGTTGCAATCGTTTTACTCTCTACGTCTTCAAGTGAAGTTACAATGGGCACCAAACATTCTTTGAAGACGAAAACAGCTTCATGGCGCAAAACCCAGCGAGTTTCACAAAGTGTTTTCAATTTTGTTCCATGACTATCAGCCTTTAGCTGACTGATGCGGCTTTTAAGCTTTTCTGTTCGTTTCGCAGAAGAGTGGAAAAAAGTGCAAATCTCAGATAAAAGTTCCGAAAGCATTTACGATATGCTGAACTTTAGAAGCATCTGATAAGCAAAGATTTAGTGAATGAGAGACACAGTGTTTATAAATATCTTTAGGATAAGTTTCCTTTATCACTGCCTGGACACCACGAAACTGACCTCGCATTGTTGCAGCACCATCGTAACCTTGGTCACGCATTTTTTAAAGGTCAAAACCAAGATCTTTCAAAGCAACCTGTATGGTGTTAGCCAAACCCAATCAACTTTCATCATTTACTGGGACAAATGTGACAAAAGCTTCTCGAAGCTTCATGACTTCTTCATCCACATAAAAAAGCACAATGAGAACTGTTCAACATGAACAATATTCAGTGGTTTCGTCAGCAAGCACAGAAAAATATCTATAATATGAGACTTTCTGGATATTTTTTTTCTTGCATGAGACCCCCAAAAGTATTTATCAGTTCATTTTGTATCACAGAATTTGTGTACATCGCATTGACGTCACTGGTTAGTAAGTGTTCACTCAATAAGTTGTCACCACTGTTTGCTCTATACCTCAAAAGACTGCGAAAATTCCCGTCATTGTCTTCAGGTTCGTCCAGCATAATACGACCTGAGTCATCATGCCCACTTAATCGCAACTGCTGCCTACCACACAATCGAACTGTTTGGAATATGGGGATTAGTTTTTCTCGGTTCTTAGCAGCGTCTTTTCTCCGCTGTTCACTTATTTGAACAATCACACTATCCTGTTTTCTATCAACAATTGCACGAATATTTTCAGCAGCAAGGATACAATTTTTATGGTAATTACTTTTTTAGTGGTTTATAAATGTCTCTAAAGCATCCTTAAACTTTTTTGATGGTCTACAGACAAGCTGTCCCACAGCCTCGTGGCATCCTTTTCCCGCAAATTCTGAATCTAAAAAAGCACACAGTACTTACAAAATGCTCCTTCTTTCAGCTTGAAATAGGCAAGCCAATTCAGTTGAAATTTCCGTTTAAAACGGCCACACTCTTCTGCCGGAAATCTATATTTGGAATCAGGATTCCACACATTTCGAAGAGGATTAATTTTCTCCGCACTGTTCAACGGTTTCGTCACATTAACAATATGTCGTAAGGGTGAAAAAACGGAAGAGAAGATTTTATTTTATTTAAATGGCTTCCTGGATCACATCTTTAATCTATGTGTTGTATCGATGTATTTGCCGATGCTGGTGAAACGTCCTGTTGTGTTGATAATTTACTAACTGAAGACTTAGCAGTGCTGCGTTTTGGTTTCTTACAGAAACTGAGTAGAGTTTGTTGCCCTCTCTTCATTGTTACATAAACACATAAACACCAACCAAAGCACAACGCAGCTGTGACGTTTTTCTAGCTCGAAACTATAAACATGTTTGCCATCATTTCCTTAAGAATAATCCTTTGTTTAAAAATAGGCCAAATGAAACCTCTGCTGCGATCTTTGGACAGTTAAAAGAAAATTCTTCTTAGCAACTACCTCCACAATTGATTGCGGCAGTCTTCTGTTTCCTGCTGATACGACGAGCGCTCCATTTGATGCTTAGGTAATAGAAAATAATTGAAATAGCGTCTAAAATTTACTTTACTTCCTGCTGAAACTGCAGTTTGAGGCAGCCATAGAGGTAGGAAGCATACGACCCAAATAAAGCGAGAATCACGGTCTATGAAGGTAGAGGTCTTGACACTGAGGAATAAATGTGACTCCCTTTTTGTCAACCGAGCGCTAGTAATAATTTAGTGGAATATTTGTCTAGTTTTGTATTTGGCCTTGCTTAAAATGTGAAGTTTTTATTAGAATTGCGTGTATTATATAGAAAAAAAATGTAATTTTGTGTTGGAACGAATATTTTTCCAACCATAAAATTTAGTTTTCAATATTTTACATGTAGACACACATTACCACGATTCTAAAATTTTGTAGGACAGGAATGTGTTTACTTAAACAATAGTACATAATAATTTTTCAGATGACTTATATAAACAGTTCCACACATGCTTATGCATTTATGGATACGAAACATATATCTACTATATCAGCGCACCATATTAACATAAATTTATATAAATAATTGCGAAAATTGTAACATCGCCAGAAGTAAACAAGACACATCTTCCACCAAATTACTACTAGCACTCGGCGACAAAAAGAGGTCACTTTCTCTTGCTGGAGAGCATATGCAGTGTCAAACCTCTTCATCTTGGACCGTGGCGGGAATAAAGTTAGATAAAATTGTTAATAGTATAATGTAATTTAATGCTAGCGAGTGAGCCAGCGAGAGCAGTTGAGTTCTGCGTTGTGCCAATAGAGTGCTCTAAGGAATCATTATGATCATATTTTTCAGAGTGTGAAGACTTGTTAAACTCAGTAAAAGTAGTATTGTTAACGAACCTGTATATTATTGTAATTGAACTGTACACGTTTTTATTGTGTACATTAAAATAATTAAATACAGATACCATTAATTCTACTTGCAAAACATGAGCGTAAAAATTCATGACATTTCGGGGGGGGGGGGGGT
>PNEQ01123235.1:57497-73574 GCA_003012365.1 Medauroidea extradentata | reverse complement strand
TACGTCCAAACTACGCCCAGTCTCTGTACGGCTGTTGACTCGCCTGTGACGAGAAGGTTCTCGCATTCAAATGTAAGCTAGTTTGCAGACACTCATCGCCCCTCCTCTCTCGGTCCTCTTGGCAATTTCGGCTGGTAAGGACAGGTAGACAGCTTCTTCCTATAATTGTCTATTGCTATGTAGCGAGACCAACACATTCATTAATCACAAAATTAGTTACGGAACGCCAGCTTTCAGCAGCTCTGTTTTTATACAGAAGCTAGAGGCTAATGTCCAAGATGGTAATTACTTAATTTGAAGCAATAAAGTACCTCATACCGTAAAACAAAACTCATTCGTAGGCGTGCTGCATACAACCAATTAGCAATATTTCTTACTGTTCATTTCCGTATCTCTCGACTCACGTCTCTGAATCTCCGACCCGGAAACAAAGAAATTGCTGCGTAGTTCTAGGAATGCGTTGCTAACCCTGCCTTTGCATGACGTCTATTAGCGGACGTATTTTTTATGATCACTTGGCGGTAGTATGCCTTGCTATCGAGAAAACTATTAGAAAATGTATTTAGAAAAACTAGGACCGGTTTCACCAACCTAGTTTTAGCGATTTAATCTAGATTAATTGGCACTTAATCTCGATTATACATGTTTTGGGTTTCACCAAGCAGTTAAACTCGATTTTCTCGCCTTAAGCGAGATTAAATTTAACTGTTCGATTTTGGCCGGGTAACGTCACTAATCTCGCTTAAGTTCATTATAAAATGTCGCGAGCACTGTATAATTTGGTATTTGAAGACAACACAGACGATATGAAGACTTTATTCCTCTGTATCTGCCTCGTTGGATTCGTGAAAGAAATCATTATTTTGATGAGTATAATGATACAGACTTCCAAATACATTTCCGCTTGTCAAAACAATCGGACCATTCACATTGATACATACACCTACAGTACAGTAGTCACAGTGGTCTAGAGATAGCCGACCCCCCGTGGTTCAGTTGGTTGAGCGGCCGGTTTTGGTGCGGGGGGCTCTGGGTTCGATTCCCAGATCTGGCTGGGTGTAAATTTGTGTTTGTCCATTTGGGTCTCAAAAATTGTCACTACACAAATTGTCTGGGGTCACTCAAATTAAGTCACATTAAAGGGAGGAATGGTTGGTGCAGTGATGATGCGGAAGCTTCCGCATCGCCACTGCACCAAACATTTTTAAAATATAATAAAAAAAAGAGGTAAGATGCGTATGTTCTACGAGCGGGGAGAGTGGTTCGACGCTTACCACCTCCAGATTTTTATTTTCAAAATAATTTCATGCAAACTTCCTTTATTCAAAAGTTATTTGATAAATAAGTTTAGTGTTATTTGTGAAGTGCTGTGAGCATTTAATTTTTTTTTCCTTGTTGAAAGTAGAACTACAAGACTATTCCTTGTAATTATACGAATATATACTTTGTATTTTATTACGACAACCATCGTAGTTTTACAATGAATTTATTTGTCAACTGGGGTTTCCAAAGATTTTCTTTGTAAAAGTACAAACAAATTTTTCACAGTGTATGAGGTTCTGTTTCACGTCTGGTATTTTCAGGTTAACATAAAATATACAGACGAGAAAATAATCAAACAATTGTATGTAGATAAACATTTGCCTTCACACCAATAAAATATTGTAAATTATATTTGATGGAGCATCTTCACATGGTCTTTCTTTCTGGCTTTGCTCCAAATTTACCCAGGGGTACCTAGCCCCCTAGCTGTATCCCCCCCTAGATAGTATGATGCAAACCCCCCTTCCCCTCAAGAACGCTGTAACAAAGTTTCCAAATGAAATAATTCACAAACTCACGTTCGGCAATTTCCGACTTGTGTTCGGGTATTTTCGACACAATTAAGGCAACTCAGCTCACACTACCCACCGTGCAGCCAAGTTTAACAAATCTCTAGTAACACAAACTCGCTGTGTTGTTGGTGGAACACACCTGTAACTTAAAATCAGGTTTAGCTCTTCATCGAGTTTTGTTAATCTCGCTTTGTGGCAAAGTTAAACTTCGTTGGTGAAACTGGCCCTAAGGGATTGAAACCACAAAATCCGTATAAATAAAAAAAAAACAGGAATCTTCATAAATTTTATTACGTTAATATCTAGGACTCTATAATGACAGAAATTCAAAAATGTTTGCGTTTTGATTTTAAAATAATTTTACTCTTCTGAAACGACTGCGCGAGTGCTTTGCGGATGTTAAAATTATTAAAAAATAGAATGCAAATATTTGTGAATTTCGGTTATTATAGAGTCCTGGATATTATCGTACTAAAAATTAAAAAAAAAAAAAAATAGTTGTCAATTTTTATGGATTTGTGGTTTCAATCCTTTACGTTTCTAAATACCGTTTTTAATTCTTTACTCGAAAGTAAATCATACTACCGCCCAATTATATATAAATAAACGTCCGTTAATAGAATATATACTCGGCAAAAAATTCCCATCGAATTATGATGAGTAGTTAGGGCTTGGGCCTTAATTTCTCGGCTTACGAGAGAATTATTTTTTAAAATCCATACGAGAGTCGATATCGTAAAATTGCTTCGTAACTTTGTTGCAAATTGGTTTTACTATGCAATGTAATTTTTCGAGACAAACTGTGCGATGAGTATAGCTAATTTATCAATTAAATGGAAATTTCGTTAATTAACTAATTAGCAACTAATTTGCAGTCTTCTGATTTGAAAAAAAAATAGAGTATGCAGTTTAAATCAGTCATAACAATGCTGCGAAGCGATTTTACGATTTCGGCTCCCATTTATGTTTTAAAAAATAATTGACATTAAATGCGAAGAAACTCGGGTCCATGCCCTTAAATATTTATCGACGATCGAGTATTATAGTCGTTCGCTCGACATCTTACCTTTCCATGCCCCTTAATATGCATACACACATATCCACACAACTACACATAGGTGCTTGTGTGTGTATTTATAATGTATGGGTTTGTGTTGTGGGGGAGTGGATGTGTGTGCGTGCGTGCTCAACTCTTACTCGCTACACATACAGATTTTTCTTTTACTTTTTAGATGTTACAACAGTGTTGGATGCCACTGTTTACAAAAAACAATTGTGGTGTTATTGATTAAACGCTGAAGTTTGTTATAGTCTGTGTCATGTAAGTGTTCCGTATTTTGACAGTTCACTTCTGAGAAACGTGTCTGTACACAGGCTTGCGGAGTCCGTGCTGTTCCAGGAAGCCAGGTAGGTTTTAAGCTCCAAACAATGGAACTGTCGGACACATTTCTCAGCAGAGAAATGTGTCAAAATACGGACAAGTTACATGAAACACACTTTATTTATCACGTACACAATTCAATTAATAATTTTTAATTCAGCATTTAAACAAATTTGTAAGCAGTATAAAATTACAAAATTTTCCATGCACTAGTTACACTTCGAAGACATATTTTGATAACCAGCTGGTTAGTGAAAATAATGTATTGAAAAAAATTATGACATAACAAGTTTACCTGTAGGCACCGATGTTTCAAATATAATGTTGTAAGTGAATGTGTGAGAATAAAGAAGAAAAATAGCCAGAAGAGATTAATAATTCAAAGATTTCAGGTAGTGACCAAGAAAATAAAAAATAAACCCACGCAGCACACGATCGGGGAAAAAAGTATTTGTTCAGTAATTCAGGCGAAGAAAGTCTACAGGTTCCAAACAATGAAAACGTTTTCGAAAGTGATAAACCTCGACAACAGAAACTCATTTTTTGCGTCAAATGGGTACTGTTACTTCAAGACCGACCTTACCGCTGCAGAAGGCTGAACGATAAAAGCGCCCGATCATCCAAACAAAACGGCGGAAGAAAACTGTTAAACAATGGAAAACAAGGCTGTTATTCGTCTGTAGGATGAAAAGCTTTAAGAAATCTGGTGTTACTAGGAATAAGTTACTGCATCTTAGGCAAAAACGAAAAAAAGTTATTTTTGTGGCAATTTAGACAACACTGCACAAAATAAAAAATGAAAATATTCACGGTGAAGCTAATGGTCAGTTTAAATATCCAGCGGACTCGGGTTGTAGCAGCGATAAAACTCTCGTCTTACATTCGTGAGGACCCGGCTTCCATCCCCGGTTATAGTCATCCTGAATTAGGTATACCAAGCGAGGTGGCGAGGTAATCCGAGGACATGAATATTTTATTTTTTAAGTTAAATTTGTTTTCGTTTCTCATCAATACGTTTGTAGTTTGTATTTTGAGATCAGCAGACAGTCAACCTTATACATAACGAAGGTCTGTTTCTGAGTATTTCAAAATGAATTGTTATGACCTATGCAGTATCCCTGGGTCAGACATTGTTAAGTATGAGACAGACAGATCTTAGTTGGGCTGTCCGCCTGGACAATCATTCTATAACGTACTTTCTTAACCAGACCAGACCGGTGAAGGATTTATAAACATTAAATAGGGATGGAGAACGGCCATATTTATTTTACTGTATTTTACCCGCTACTTGCATTCGTGAAGGCGTATCAACATTTTTGGTATTTCATGCTCTAAATGCTAATCTACTACATCTTTTAACATTGTTATATAATACATTTCTACCATATTTTATTATTTTGTTGGAAGATAACAA
The DNA here is from genome assembly GCA_003012365.1 of Medauroidea extradentata. Taxonomy (NCBI): domain Eukaryota; kingdom Metazoa; phylum Arthropoda; class Insecta; order Phasmatodea; family Phasmatidae; genus Medauroidea; species Medauroidea extradentata. The sequence continues at coordinate 68,944 of PNEQ01123235.1, read as the reverse complement.
CAATTGTGCTATTTCTTATCTCCCAACAAATATAAGATAATATGGAATTAATTTATTACCAAAAAATGTAAGAAAGTGTAGTAGGTACAGTAAAATTTAGAGCATGCAATACCAAAAATGTTGAAACTCCTTCAGGAATGCATGTATCGTGGGAAATACAGTAAAATAAATATGGCCGTGCATTATCCCATTAAACATAGGATACAATGCGACAACATAATTCCTCACTCTGACAGCCCAAAACGAGGATATGAGTTGCCACATAGGGGATTATATAGGGGCATATGACGCTACGTAGAGAGTCTGTCTGATCCATATCGAAGCCCGGTCACTTCGCTACCAGACGCGCCAGGACGTCCAGATGATTGTTGCGATCGTCGTAACTGCAACATCACATCAGCCTCGGCCATATGTTTAACGTGGAACTATCGACCTAACAATACAGTAGCTGTTTTAATTAAACATGTATCTTTATACTATAGCTTTATAATGTGCCTCCCTCCGCGATTAGCGTAATTGAACTGTATATTATAATGATGCATAAATAATAAGACTTAAATAAATGTGTTCCTAACACATGTCAGCATTTAACACATAACTTAATAACATATCATACCTCAGTGACATACTAAAAGAAAGTCACAACCGCTTAATCTTATAAAAGTATATGACTCAAATTCGGGGAAAACAATTGCTTTCATCATAACTTGTAAAAAACAGACGTAAATCATATATAATTTACACATTTTAGCGGCTTTACTTTTAAAAATGGTGAACGATAAAAAAATCAAAATACCGAAGAATAACAGCCAGCAATTCGCATATTTTTGAACAAAAATACTATACATTCACCTTAGTAAACTGTATAGCGTGAAACGATGCTAAATATTGATGATTAATCCAAATATTTATTAAAATTCTTCTGAAGAGAAGAAAATAAGATAATTAACCGTATTGACCTAATGACATTCTACGAAGTACTCACGTTTTAAATCAACGATGATAATACGAAGATTTCTTTCACGTAGACTCTGACGCCAAGAAACGGAAGAACAGTCTGTTCATACAATTGTATACATTGTGGGAGGAAAGTGTGTCAGGTCAGCGAAAAACTGTCCTGTCACGCCGAATACTATAACCTCTTATTGCCATCTAGGTTCACGGTACTACTAACCTAGCTGTAATACGCGAGATATGCATTTAGTGTCATTTAACAGTTCATATTTACTATATTTTTGTATCGTTGAAAATATTTAAAATTGGTTTTAGTTTTAAGGGATTAGCTCAGAGAAAACAAAATTATTAAATATTTAGATTTCTAGTTTAAGTGAGGAGCTGTGGTTGGCGCAGTGGCTAGAACTCTCGCCTCCCTCCACGGCGATCCGGGTTCGATTCATGACAGAGTCGGTCCTCAGACTTTCGCATGTGAGAATTGTGCCGGACGATGCCGTGGGTTTTCTCAGAATCCTCCCGTTTCCCTGCCCCTTCATTCCGGCGCTGCTCCGTACTCACATAATATCACCACTCACCAGCGTTAAATACCTGTTAAATGCTGACCAAAATCTATTCACTTACCTTTACTTTAGGCGCCACAGAAACAAAGCTATAGGCCAACTATTTATCGCCATAATAATTCCAAAACTGGCAATAAAAAGCAATCTCAAGAATAACTACACTGGTTGTTTGAATAAGCATACCGTCCCGATAGTGAAATACAGACTTAAAACACACTCAAACCATAAATGCTAAATTTAAGACTTATCAATTGGCCCTGTTCTCTGACACACAAATACACTTGGCTTACCACGTCTATAATGTATGCTTGAATCTTGTCGCACTGAGATTTGGTGGCAGTAGATCAATTTTAAAAAAATCTTTCAAACCAAATGTTTTCTACGTGAAATTTTCAAAATCGATTCTGCCACAGAAATAAAGCTTTTGTTCGCTAATGCTATTTTTTTTTTGTGAAATGTATTGCTTATTTTACATGTAAAGTACTTGCATATTAAAATTGGAAAGATTTCTCTATGTGGCAATATTTCTAAATGTCACTAGTCTATTTACTCTATTTTAAATATTAATCTGAAAAAGGGAGCAGACATGTAAAACAACAACACACACACGTTAATAATTATTTTTATAATGATGCCTGACTTTTTAAAGCAAAAAATGGTATAATTTAGTTAGTTATCGACTTAAATACATTTAGTTAAAGTCGAAAACTAGCCAAAATTATGTAATTTTTGTTTCGAAAAAAAATTCGGCTACATAACAATAATTTTCAACAAATCTGCGACAGTGTTACGATATAAGCTCTGTTATATAATTAAAATAATAATATTATTATATCTAAAGTTTATTTCTACGCTGCCGAAAATTGTTTTATTTTTCGGTCTTTTTTAGAATATTTTAAAAGGTATTGGCGTGTACAATACACGTTTAGCTTCAATATTATGACGTAACATGATAGGGTTACCACTGAAAGTCTCATAAAGGTAAGTTGTCGGCGACCATACAACAATTTTGTAGAGGTTACTAGTGATTACATTTTCCTCCTATGGAAATTATTTAGCATGTATAGTAGACACGTAACTGCATTTCAGATGTCGAAATGTGCATGTAACGGGAGCATACACCCAACATAATCCAACAAACTTACTGAAATGAAACAATTTGATCTGGAATTAGATGTCACGAACTACGCGATAAAAGTTATAAAAACATAAAACAAAATTCTTCAGTATTTCTTAAAAATAAACTGAAAATGAAGTAATTTGTATCGAAAATTAGCGACACATATGTTACACCAAAAAACGAAAACTATTTCATTCCGACCAAATATTTTGATGTCAGCAAATAGCGGCATGCCTCCTGATTACAACGTTATGAAGTTTTTATCTATGCAAACTGTCGACTCGTTGGGGTATACTTCGGCGGTAACAAGTGGATATCCCCTTCTATGACACGACGAGCTGCTATGACGAGGTATCGAGTTGCGTGGTAAGATCTGATAGTTGCGTGACCCTGTTCTTTCAACACCCGTGGGCGACTGAATAAAGAATTTGAGAGCGGCTTATTATATACCAGCTCGACGCTCTGTCATGTGTCTGGAGTGTTAGTGAGACATATACGTGTGTTACATGAAACTATCTAAAGTGATACTGGTAATGTTACGGTTTTATAAGCACTTCAATGGCCAAACATCACTAAAGTACGGTGAGCAGTTTTCGAATAAATTTGTATCGTTCGAAGCCGTTTGGCAGCTTGAGCAGTAGGCTACCTTAACAGTAGGGGAATAAATATTTGCTATTGGTGATTCGGAATAAAGTGAGCACTCAAAAAAGCCCTGATTAATTTCTATTTTCTGCCAGTTTATATCTTTCCGCGGTATGTAAACGTAAACATTGCCACGTGCTTTTATTTACATAGGCTTGTGCAATGTTTACATCTACGTTACACTGCTCCGATAGATTTTAGCTACAATATGTACTCATTAAATGCACGGGTGTTGAATATGTGCTATATGCAGTAATAATCTTAGTTATAAATACCTGCGAGTTAACGTCTTATGACACTGGTTTCTCTGCGTCTACTATAACGGCGCTATTACCGTTACGAATCTCGCAAATGCAAGCACAGTATATTCTAACTTATAATTAAAACCGCCACTAAAAACACACACGACACACGCAATTCAAGAATTCAAGTTCCGTTCAGCATACTGCAATGAATGACGACGACGCACGTAAAGGGAAACAATAAATAACGTATTTTCTTAACGTGTGAAACAGGGGAAAAATTCTGTTTCTATTTCCAGATACTCAGGCTGGCGATCATAAAACATAACAACTTACATTACTATTGACTTCACATAATTTATCAGTGATATTCATAAACAGTCACTTCTAATACTTTTATATGTGTTTATCAGAAACCGATATTCATTACATAACGGACAAACAAACTGAATGACGCCTCTTTACCTTGCCTCCAAGCGGCGAAAACCTAACTCTGGTGCTATCTGTCGGTGAAATTTTAAACTACCTCTGTGGCGCGAAGAGTTAGCGGCATGTGCCAACGATAATCGACTCGGTTGCGTCGCTTTGTGCTGCCGCTAATAAAATAAAATTATACAGTCAGTAGGTATGTCAGTAAGAACTTAAATAAATATTTTAAAGTATATTAAATACAGAGAGGTCGTTTGCATTTGATGTTGTTTCACTAATGGCTGTATTCAAATAAGAAAATACACGGAACTACGTGCAGTTATTCGCTACCAACCATACAAACAATAATGTAACTGTTGTTAATGTTGACTTATATGCAGTAACGGCTAGTGATTTTTTTCAAAGGTTAAATCTTCAGTGCTCACTTTATTCCGAATGGCCTATAACAGGATAACTGTAGCGCTGCTATCTATACAGCAGCAATGGAGACATAGAGTTTAATCCTTCGAGAATCTTCTAAATATCTACGCGGCTTTTTATTTTGTTTATGTTATGAGCGAGGTGACACAGTGGTATAACAATGAGCTAGCTTTCGGGAGAATCCAGGTTCGATTCCCGGTGCGGCCAACCTGGTTTAAGTTTTCCAAAGTCTTCCGAAATCATTCCAGACAAATGCTGGGACGGTATTTCACTACACGCCATTGTCGACTATTATCATCCAGTTCCTGCCTATGGGAGCCCCTGGTTCTGTCTAATGTCATACAATGGTAGTTGACGAATGAATAGTCAGTATGACGGACCGATACATGCAAAGTAAACTTTTATTTTGAGCGTGTTTTATTTTAAAACATCATACAATTTCCGCAGTTTTATTTACACTATGGAAATATATTCCCTGTTTGAGATAAATTAATCATTGCTGCTGACCATGCGGTGTACTGCCCGACTATAAACTTAGAATTTAGTTCCAGCCCTACCGGTCGTCCTGAGAAAGGCTTCCTGCGCAAACAACATAACCTTAAAATGTGCTCCATTCTGCATTCCACCCACTTTTTCTGATCCTCTCATTGGAAACATGCACATTGTCGAGATACCTGATGTTAGTAACGGTGAATTTGGTTATATAGCAGTATGCGTGATGGCGACCAGAGTGCTGTAAGCTCATACGATTCGAAATGAATGACCGTTACCAGAAATTTCAGCCCGTTGAAGACTTGTAGAGCAAACAGACGCAGTGCCCGTCTTGACGTAGCAAACTCAACAAGTATGGGAAGGATCAAAACTGTAGTTTTTCGAACTGCGGTTAAGTGCTATTAGATAAAAAGTTGCATAAGTTGGGCGTGCCACGTTAGTTATGCAGTGATTATTGCAATAGTGGACTAATGGACGCAATGTCACACAAAACAAGAGGATCTGGACGTCCACGCAGCAGAGACGCCCTTCAAGGTCGTCGTACCAGAGGAGCTGTGGCAGACCTCACAGCCACCTCAGTACATATCAGCGCCAAGTTTCGACAGGCTGTCAACACGAACTGGCTACCACACAACGGGGTTACTACACCACATATTTTTGTTGTAAGTAAAGGTTTACAAAAACTCAAATTTTTGAAGACATCGCCATTCACAATTATACTAATAAGCAATATTTTAGAGTGAAAGTTATCTGGAAATTTTCGTATGGAATGAATGGTGGTGCAAAGTTATTCATGGGTGTGCAAATTAACCTCACTTTACGGTACTGGAAAGGAGACCGCGGGACATGGTGTTGTTTCTAGACTGTTGTTTAATGCTTAGTTAAATTTAAAATCTTAAGGTTTATGTTATAAAGCGTTAAACTATTATAACAAATTTTTATATTTTATTGGTTCCGATAGTGATTTTTTTATTACGAGTAGTTTTTACTTAACTTTAATATACTTTATATGAATAATTTAGAGGAAGTGACGATAATTGTACACTGTCTTCAGCGGTAATGAGGAGTGATATGGCGCGAGTACGGAGCATTCGACGGAATGCAAGGACGGGGTTAAACGAGAGTATACCAAGAAACACCCGCCGACCACCCGCTAAGTTTATGAATAATTTGGAATTAAATCTCAGATTACAAAAAAAAAAAAAACAGGACTAAACATACGTATTTCATCATTATTGGCACATTCTAACAATATAATTTAAGTGATTACCTCATACCCGTGTTCACGATAGTATGTTACGAACTTTGAGAGATGATTCCATGTAAAAAATAAGGCGAAGTAGCTATGTATTGGAAATTTTTGGCTTGCGCAAATCTTAAGGAAGAAATTTGCGATGTAAAATTTAACATTGAATAATTACAGTTGCTAAAATGACAAATGTAACTGCTGCACTGTCGTGGACATGCGCAATTGCAATATTACGTCATCGCAGAACTCTAATTAATATCATATGAAAAATGAAAAAATGAAAAAAAAAAAAAACTAACAAAAATGAGAAAAATAACCGAGGTTGGCTGTAGTCAATATATCCATAAACCAAAACAACAGAACATGATGGATCACATAAGGAATTAGTCAACAACAAATAAAGCAAAATAAAATTTACTACAGCCACATTCGGCTTGTTTCCTAATTTTTTTCGTTGTTTTTTAGTCTCATATTCGATTTCTGGGATGACACAATATTGAATGACGTTTGTACACAACAGTACAGTACATTATTCTACCCAATTGCAAGAAACATTCAAAAACAACAACAAAAGTAAGGGGAAAATGTAATCCATTTCCAGTTATGGTTTGCAATCTGAGGGTAATGGGGTTTGTAAAGCCATTTTTTGGCATAGAACTTTTACCATTGCTATTGTTGACTATTAAATGACAGTTTGTAGCAGGAGGCATCAATGAAAAAGAAAGGTTGCCTTGTCGCAACTTCCTCAAGTGAACCGTCTTATTATCTTAGAATATGTGGAGTCTCACAGGTAGACAACAAGCGATACACAGGAGGTTTGAGCTACTAAATTATTTAAAGAAGACAAAATATATTTGAAACTTTATTTTACAGTTGCAGATCTTGTTATCATTAAAATTTGTCCGGCCATAATTGTTTATTTTTCCTTACTCTTGGTTATTGTAACAAGTGTTGGTTTTTCCAGTGTCAGTTTTCTACCACGAAATACTCTTTTAAGATTTTCACCAGACAGAACTTACATCATATAACTTTACCTCACTTTTTACAAGGAAAAATTTCGCAAAATTTGTAACATACATTCATGATCACTCTACGCATAACGTAAATTCCCTCAGCAAATTGATTACACTGCATCGGTACGTCATTCCGTTATAATGATATTTCTTTTAATCTTGTTATATTCTCTCGCTATCGAGACCACCAACACTCTCATATTATCGATGCAATGAGTGCCATGTCTACTGGGCTATAGAAGCGCACGACGAGCGTGAAATGCTGTCAGCGATCGAGTTTTTCCTGTTTGGCCATCTCATTTTCTTAGCTGACAACCGTACATGACTACGACTGGTTAATTATATGTATGGCAGGTAGCCATAATTTTATTTTGAAAATTAATATTTCCCCACGACTGCCATTATATGATACGTACAATAGACGTCCTGGTTTCGAAACCACTCGATGTATTCAGGGCCCGTCAAAACAATATTTAGTAGGTAATTTCGCCAGTCACCATGCGCAGCTGTCTGCAGAGCAGAGAAGCTGAATATGGCGAATTTAGTTAAGAAGACGGACTCGGTGTCTTGTCTTCTTTCAATTAACCTGATCTTGTTTTAAGCTTACATTTTAAAACTATAAATTTGTATATAGTCATCTTTATTAGCACTTTTAAATGCCAACGGAAAAAGATGAAAACTGTATCTCTTAGTCTTAGATATTTTACAGTTTCGTTGTTTTCAGGAATACAGCGAGGTGCAACTAGGCTTGATTTAAGGCGTTCCGTCTTTCGAATACATGTTTTCCTGCTATTTTTATTCTATTGTCTAGTGTGCTACATGTTTTATTGAATCACAACATGTTGCCTGAGAGCTAAGTGCAGATATTTTCAAATAGTTTCTTTATCCGAGGAAGACAAGGGACGATTGGAGGCAGAAAAGAACACAGGGGTACAAAAAGAAATTTTCCACATTGTGGCAGTGTTCCTTTAACTACATACACACAAACAAATGTACGCATCATTACAACTCACAAGAAATGAGAAAAGGAATTGAGGGACCTCAGATGTGAAAGGTTGGCACATGTTACTTAGCCAATTTCTGACTCGTAATTTCAAACATCTCAGCAATATGCTCGATAATATATTCTTCACTAACTTCAAGCCGGAAAATACCACAGCAATACAATTTTTCTGTTGCTGTTTGGCACTGGAGATTGCGAAGATCAACCATGGAATTAGATGTTATTTATGCTCTCCCAATTCCTCTCTGCTCATCATTCCACTGCTGCTCCATCAACGTATCATGCCACATAGTCCACGTTGATCCTAACTCGTAATATGTAAAAAGTGAAAGAACATGTTATTAATTCTCAAATTCTACTATGTTTTATAATGACCAATGAAATAGTGCACATATCATAGTGTCCTCGGTACGATCACGAGCTTTCCGGAAAATTTTCACTTACTTCGTTCGAGGTATATTCGAGTGATATAAACTTCAATTATCGTACGTAACGCCGTGAATCAAGCAACTTTCAGGGTACGTGTTATTCGTCCTTAACTAAACGACAAGGTTAAGTTACATCTAACTTAAAGAATGGTGCTGACGATTAGCAACCAAGTGATAGAGGTAGTAATCCGAGTAAATTTCGGGTTATCTGGTGGTTCAGTTGTATTGTCTTCACAGACATTTGTCCCCAGCTTGATACAGTTGGCAATTAAGGGAATGTGCCCCGAGATTCTTGGCTTTCGAGAGAATTGTATTTTTGAAACACAGACGATAACTGACAACAAACTTATTAATAATGTGGTACTAAGGACTTTTACATGTTTATCTTGATGTTTTGAATGACCTTATTACTAAAATATCCACAACTTACGCCTGAGGCTTGACTTGGCACAAACGAGCTACCTTATTTTAGTTCGGCGACCTAAATTTTCCACACTCTGGCCTGCGTGATCAGAAGGCGATAAATGTATTTTTTTACAATGAGATCAGAGCGACAACCATTTTGTTGGAGTCATCCATTACCTTCAACGGAAGAGTTAAAACACTCGAAAGACCGATGGGGAACACGTTTTCCCATCAAACGATTCTTCCCGCTCTCTCGTATCTAGAGCGGGCAGTCACGGGCTCATCTGTCCAGATCCGCATTAACAGCTATCGGCCTCCTCGCAGATACGGTGTGATGAGATTCGATCTGGGTTCCTTCAATCCTACGTCCGTCCGCCGACAAAGAAGTCACGACGCGCCGAAGATTAAAAAGAAACAAACTGAAAGCTCCTGAGTGGTCAAGGAGATAGGGAGGACAAATAGCATAAAAGGGACCATGCAAATTGTCTCGGAGTGCTTGCTTTCGACAGGGCGCTGTGGGGGTTGGACCACCGGCAGAACGACTTGGGCGGCACTGTTAAGACAGCGCTAAAGATAAGTCATTACTTGCACACGGGTGGCCATCGTCGGCACTCCGAAGGCTCGCCGCATCTTATTACATCTGACGGCAAGTTTCTATGGCCACAAAAGATCATCTGGAACCTCTCAAATTATTTCCTTTCATTTGCTGACGTGTATTATCCATACAACTAGAACTGAGCTTACTTTTACACAGAGGGAGGCTAAAAATACTGTTGGTTCACCAGTCATGGTCAAATGTATACCTAGTTCTCCCTTTTAAAGCAAGGGCTATATGAGTGTGTAAGTGAGGAACAGCTGGAGGTAAAGACATGTGTCAACTTGTCATGTGTCCTATGTGTGAGAAATTTTGGTCATTGCTTAACTACGAGCCTCTCAGCTCTAGTGAGAGATGATAGGCCTATAGGTGAGTACGGAGCATCGTCGGAAACTGGAGACCGGGTACCCGAGAAAACCCGCTGACCAACCAACTACATCGTTCGGCACAATTCCCACATACGAGAATTAGGGTAGATTCGGCAGGAAATCGTGGCCGGATCGCCTTGGTGGGAGGCAAGCACCCAAGACGATTTGCCAACCGCACCCCTTCCAACGTTAAATGAGCGGAGAGAAGGAATCGTTCACACCGAAAACTTACGTAAAATTGGCTGACTCTGCAATTATCAGTTATAAAAAAATGGAACAAATCGAATACTTATTGAGATGGTAAGTTAAGACGGCTTAGCGTCTCGTCGGCAGCAAGGTTATTAGAGACGGTACTTAATTTTACACAGGAAAGGAGTAGGAAATGACCTTGGTTAAGGGACCATTACAGCATTCGCCTTGAGCGATTCTGGGAAATCTTGGAAAACCGACGCCAGGATGGCTGGAGCCGGGAGAGACATGTACGCGCATTTGATTTCTTCTGCATTTGACTTCACACTCACATGCTCAACATATCGTTAGGAAAGTAATAAACGGCCAAATGAAAAATAAAATTTACTACGAGGATTTTAAATCAGTATAGGAGAGTCACTATGTAGTGGAGATGAAAGGAGCTAGTAGTAAATAAAAATTTAATTATTCGTAATGAAGACCACCTAAATCTTCATTTTAATGTTTTCTGTATCCCTGATACCCATCGTTGAAATTTTTATACATTATACATTATTAGTCCTGTCAGGATCTTGCATTTATGTTAATATACTTTTTATTTATTGTTACTATTTTTGTTTGACCAAAGATGCTCGTTGAATTATTGTCTGTCTTTAACAGTCTGCGACTCATTACGTACGCTGAAAATTAAACTATTATATCTATGTGCGTTCATTTTACACCTTGGGATGATTTCACGGCACGAGTGTCTTGTCAAATACTCAGGAAGTAAATTGAGTTTTCTTGTTTATGTGTTCATGTAGTTGCAACTTCCATGACGTGGCGACTGCCAGGAGTGCTCGTAATATTATGATGTTTTTCATAATGTGTTGTTGAGAGCAGGAGCGGCGTGAGGAAAAATTAACACACGGGAGATTTCTCATTTTAGGGCCTCTTCCTCATTTACTAGCGTTACTCTATCTCTCTTCTCGTCCAGATATCTCCTTCTACCACTCCCTCCTCCCTCCCAGGTTCCTTTTCGTTAGTAATTTCTTTCTCTTCCACTTGATTTTTTTGCTGCGGTGTTTTCTTTGATTTACGTTTCCGCTTCTACGAGACAGCAGAATCATGCCCTGCATAAAAACTAAATTTCGGAAGCGCACACCAAAGTGGATAATATAAGCTGTTCGCAGTGAAGTGAGTACTTTTGTTAGATGGTCTTGTTAAGAGTAACTTATGATTGAAAATATATAATAGGCTAATAGCTACTGCCTGCGATTTCGTATGCGTGGTTTTCAATTAAATGCGATACATTTTGGGTACCCCGTTCTGCTCCCTGCCCCGTTCGCCCCCCCCCCC